>JAJOOF010013607.1:0-44502 GCA_029582545.1 Solanum lignicaule
TTCGCACCAATCGACACTAGCCTATTAGATAGTATCACACTAAATCTATATTGATAATTCTTTTCTTGTTGATTACCTCCTTGGTCCGGCAAGTAGCAACAAGGCGAGTTCTAATGCGTGCACTCGTTAAAAAGACTTTTGAACGAAAAAATTATCAATGCATGCAAAACACTATTCAAGAATTGCTTATTTACTAATCATACTTTGTTAATCGCTCATGGATCCCACAATCCTAGTTGTGGAGTTTAGTTACCCATAATCATATAAACACTATCATTGTTTTAGATGAAAGAATTATGAACTTACGTAGTTGAGAAAAATAAACCTAGTAATTCAACTCAAATTTCAAACCAAATCTTCAAAACTAACCTTTGGAAATCAAGAATTGCTAGGGTAGCAAAATTAATTCCCAAGTCACAAAGTAAAACAAAAGTAATAAAGTCTAACCCCTAAAAATGAGGTTTACATACCCTATTTATAGAAAACAAGTCCTAAATTAAAAAGGAAACAAATTAAGGAAAGTTTGTTCAGGCACGCGTCTTCATTCCACGAGACTGACTCACGGACCGTCAACGGATATACGGTCCGTGAATCCCTTCCATCAGCCAGGACTTAGAAAATATTTCATCCTCCAAAAATCAGCTTCTCTGAAGCAAACGACAGACTTGCAGTACGGACCGTAGATCGATCTACGGTCCGTCAATTCCCCTCCCTGGCTCCACACTTAGAATCTTCAAAAATCAGGTACTGGAAACCCCGCAGTATCAATCTACGGATTAACAGTACGGTCCGTAGATCAATCTACGGACCGTCAGTGGCCATCGTGGTTTCACACTTGGTCTGATTTCCCTGATTTGCATTGACTGCTGATCTACGACCATCACCTACGGAGCGTCAGTGGATGGTCCATAGATGCCCTTTTTGGCATTTCTTTCAGTTGTCTCTTTACTTCCGCGCCTGAACATCTTTCCTGCAAAAATATGATAAAAACACATAAAAACCAATACAAAAATGCCCTAGACACACACAACTTGTAAGTGAAATGTATTAGAAATACCGTAAACTCACGGTATATCACTGCCCAAAAAGCTGTCAAAACAACTTGGTTTACGGTTGTAATTCACGGCTAGTAGGTTGGTCTACGCCTCCGTAGATCATGGGCGTAGGTCAAGCCTGAGTGGCCTGCAATATGTAGGGTCTCTGACCCAAACCACAGACTCAGATCACGCCCATTCAACCCATCCACAGTCCGTGTATGGGGTCTCGTGAATGCTGCCATTTTTTAAGTTTTAGTTTTAGTTAGGGGGTTTGGGAATTGATTAGTTATTTAATTAGGGGTTAATGTAGGTCGGTTAAGTAGTTAAATAACCTCCTATAAATATTTTATAGACCCCTAAACTAATCACTTTAACTCATTCATCTAAAGACCCCAAATCACTCTCCAAAAATCATCTCTCTAGAATAGAAGAAGAAGAAGAAGAAGAGAAGAGAAGAGGGCAGAAACTTAGGGCGATTTTCCCCATTGATTCAAGATTTTTTGAGGGATTTGATTGAAGGTATGTGAAGGTTAATTATCCATGGGTTCTTCCATCCATGGAGCCTCCATAGTTTCCCCGCTTGTGAAATCAAAAACCCAATTCTAGCTAGGGTTGTGCTTGCATTGTGGGTAAGGTTTGGGTGTGATTCCAATCTAGTGGATATCACCCAATTATGATTGATTTAGCTTTGTTTAATGATAATATGATGATTTCATATGATTTCTATGGTAAACCCTAATCTAAATTGATGAATGTGATCTTTGTGTGTTTATGCCATTAGAGGCAAAGTTGAAGGTTCAAAGGTGATCTTCCTAAATCAATGTCTTGTATGCTAATCGATCATAGTTAGGATCATATAATCATGAATTGAACTAGACTTGATTGAATAGGAAGGATCTTGACTTGTAAAGTTTGAATTGAACCTTTATGAATCAATTATGACTAGAATCACGTAGCAACAAAGAATGTGATTGAATAGCTTGTAATTTAGACATGAATCATGATAGAATGAAGTTAAGCTTGAAATTAGGGCTTGTAGCCATCATTGTTAGGTCTTTGGGGGTAAAGACAATATGATGTGATCTTGTTATGTATTCTCTTTCTCTTACACACTTAGGCATGAATTGCTTGGAGATCCAAGGGTTCTCTCACATAAAAGGATTCTAGGTTTGCTTAATAACCTAAAATGAATCAAAGCATGTTAGACTAGAATAGCTTGAAGTTGTGGCATATGTTCCCTTCATGTATAGCTTGGCTTAGTAGGATAAGACCAAGGTTGATAGCTTGGGAAGGAGGATATATACTCTCCTAAGGGATAGCTTGACTTAGCATTGTAGAATACATGTCATGGTAACATGAGTTAGTAGTAGTCATGGTAGCCTAGGATTGATGATTTATACTCTCCTATGGGTAGCTTGAACTAGCATTGTTAGGATGATTTCATGGTAGCATGACTTGGTTTGGCCAAGACCATTTCATGGTAGTTTTGGGATAAAGGACTTATACTCTCCTAAGGGTAGCTTAGGATTGAGGATCCATACTCTCCTAAGAGTAGCTTGACATTACATTGAAAAGTACATTTCAAGGGTAGCTTGAGTTAGGTTAGTCATGTTAGCTTGGGATTGAGGACTCATACTTTCCTAAGGATAGCTTAGGGTTGAGAATCATACTCCCCTATGGATAGCTTGAATTTTTATTCTAGTACTCTTGTAAGGGTAGCATGACTTGGTTTAGGATTATTTCATGGTAGCTAGGATAAGACACTTGTACCTTTCCTAGAGTAGCTTGGACTTGCAAGTTAGTGTGTCTTCCAAGGTAGTTAGCTTAGCTTAACCTAGTTATGTTAGTAAGATGATAGCATGGTCTAGCCTATTAGGGGGTTATTCCTTGGTAGCCTTGAATTGAGAAATAGAGTTCATTCATGGGTTAGGACTTACCTAGTACTAAATAGAGAAGTACCTTATACGAAAAGAGGCAAATAGAATAGAGGGACTAGACCCCAACTAGTGAACATTCATGGTAGTCTAAAGGAGTACTTAGGGTGGGTGGTAGTATGGGATGCTATCCATACATTGCACAAGTATGGCTTGGGGTTAGTTGTGAAGGGTTCCCTTATGTAGTATGACTTAGCTTGGGTTGTTGCCATAGTTGTCTTCCAAGATATGATTGACTAAGGTGGTAGTTCCCTTGTCTATATGAAGTAAGCTAATAGTAATACCAAAAGGAGGGTGAATATGACTAATATGACTTCAAGGCTATGCTTAGTGTGAAGGGTAGTATGGGATGCCTTTCACGCATTGTACAAGTGTGTCTTGAGGTTAATTGGAAGTATGGTGCCCTTATAGTAGAAAGACTTATGACTTAACCATGCACATAGACTATGATTAAGATGACTAAAAAGGGATACTTGGCTTGGGTGGTATTATGGGATGCTATTCATGCTTTGCACTTGTATGCTTTTGTGGTTACTTGAGAATAGTGCTATTATGGTATTGATGACCAAGGGTCAACTATGCTTATATGATTATGACTTGTCTCCTATGCTCATTAACTATGTCTTATGTTGACTTATGTTTATATGATGCTTATGTTGGAGACCATGATGTGACTATGATGATTATGCTATGAATATGTTATTATCTCTTATGCTTATGTCTTATGTTGACTAACCATTTTGAGATGCTCTTATGATGTTATGCTAGCTTTCATACTTGGTACATTTTGTACTAACACATATTGCCTACATTCTAACCAAATGTAGGGTTTCGGGGATTGAGTTGCTTTGGAGGCTAGATTGCTAAGGTGCTAGAAGAGTTGAAGAATTGGTGAGTCCTCATAGCTTCGAGGACGAACCCTTTATTTCGATTTAGACTTTGTATGGGCTGTGTCCCAATGAATTTTATTCAAGAGTTATTAGATGGTTTGAGACAAAGGTTTAGTAAAGACTTCCGCTTGTTTGTGAAAATGTTTTCGTTTGTATGGTCCTAAAGAAGTTTTAATTTTCCATACTTTTCTATTACCTATGTTATGATGCTAAGGGCTTGTATTAGACCCCTTCGGGGTCGAGTACGCCATGTTACGTCTAGGGGGTACCCCTGGGTCATGACTTGTAATGTCATGACCACTTCTTAGATGTATTAGATTAGCTTGTCAAGACTATGAGTAGATTTTTGGTTTTATGTCAAACGCTTTCATTATATGAGATTCTCTACTTTTCTCTATTATATTGTGTATATGTATGTCAAGTGGCTTGTGTAGGGCCTCTTGAGTTCTTATACTCCATGTGTGTACTTTAGGTCATGAGAAACTTGGTATTTAGAGTACAAGCTTTTAGAAAAGGTCCTAGATGTTTGACAAGCCGCATTGAGTAAAGTCTTGTTCATGAATGTGAAGCGCGCCACATTTATGAATAGGAGACTACAAAAATGCTTCAGAAACTTCACTTCTTTCATTACTCTAAAAGCATGGTATAGAGTCTATTTCTACAAAGATATTAGGAATTATGAGATTGTCTACAATAGAGAAGGCCGAATTGGCCACTTATCAACCCAGAGGTGTTTCTCAACTTTTTTTCAACCAATGGAAGGAAGAGAGGGAGGTTGATGCGGGTCCTCTTGAATGTGACAAATTTAAGGAAGCTTTTATTGATTGTTTCTTTCCTCTTGAAATGAGAGAATCAAAGGTGCTATAGTTCATTAATCTATGACAAGGTAATACGAGTGTGAAAGAGTATGCTTTGAATTTTACTAAATTGGCAAAGTATGCTCCTACTAGGTTGTCGACTCTAGGGCAAGGATGAGTAAGTTTATGTCACACATTTTCGATTTGGTCATCCAAGAATGTCACACTGCCATGCTAATTAAGGAGATAAATATCTCCCGTTTGATGATACATGCCTAGCAAATTAAAGAACAAAAACTCAAGGAAAAGGCAAGAGAGACCAAGAGGGTAAGGAATGGTGATATTGAATTTTCTTATTCTAGGTTCGATGGACAAGGTCATTCTAAATTCCGACAAAGGGTTTTTTGGTCAAGGTTCTTCTAATTCTCCGACTAAGTTAAACATGGATAGGGTGTCTAACTGTCAAGACCCATGGTAGCCCCTAGGTGTAACATGGCCTATAAGACCCCAAGATGCCCCATACAAGCCACTTAGCTTTCATCATACAAGAAATAGAATAAACAGATTTAAAAGACAGTTCAATATATAAAGGTTTTTATAGAGCATAGCGAAAATCTAAACATCGTCTCAAAGCCATTTAATGCATAAGAATTAATTTGGGTGAGGAGCGTATATCATGTTCCAAAACTGAAAGCATGAGGACTCACCCAAAGCTCGAAATCTCCTTAACGAACTCTAGCCACAAAACTGAGAACCCTGACTGTCGGACCCTACATTTGGGGAAATGTAGGCAAGAGTATGTGTTAGTACAAAATATGTACCAAGTATGATAGCCATTCATAAAACATATAAATACATGCTTAAAAGATATACTTTCATGAAATGCAATGAACAATCTAAAACATGAGATAAAGAGTTAGAAAACATGAGTCATAAAACATGGTCAATGCACATAGTCATCATCTTAAACATGTACAAGATACTTCCTTGAAGTAACCTTAGTTCGTCATAGCTTGCTTGTGGGAAGTAGCCTTAACCAATATATACGACCATGAGAGCTATTATTATGAAGTCTAGTGTCTACCCCACACCGAAAATGGGTTGTCCTCCTTGCAAAGTAAGGACCATGAACTTATAGCTTATGTGGATCCACTAGCTAATCTCTATATAGACAATCCTATGTTGGCACATAGTTTATAGGACATGGGTAATCGCCACTTGTCTACTCGGTTCTAAGCTTGACTTCTAAGGAATAGTTCTTAATCATATTCATCTTAGCTCATGAAGGAACATGGGTAATCGCCTTTTGTCCTTACATCATATGATATGGGTAATTGCCACTTGTCTTTCAATAGAGAGAATGGGTAATCGCCTCTTGCCTCTAGATTAGAATAGCTCCTTAACATTGGTTCATTTTAGGTGAGAAATCCTTTCAACCCTAAGAACCCTTATTATGTGAGAAAACCTTTCACAATCACGCTTTCATATGTATATGAGAAATCCTTTCATCAACACAACAATAACAACATCATTGATACTTCACTTTCAAAGAATCCTTAAAACATTTACATCAATTTCATAAGAACATGCATAATTCCATAATTCACCTTTCATGATTTAAAACCCACTTTCAATCATAAATATCTAGAAAACATGGCTTAGACATGGGTTCATGGGAATTCATCATAAAATCATGTAATTATATCAATTCATGCTTGATAGATCAGAAAACAATCAATTAAATCCATAATGAAAGGAACCAATGACATGGAAGAAAATCCTAACTCAATTGGGGAATTCTATCTTTATAAATTGGAGAATTTCGGAACTCCATGGAGGAAAGGTCTCCATGGATGAAAACCATCATACCTCAATACCAAGAGCTTGACATCAATGGAGGAATTTGATACTTGAATTGAAACCCTAAGTTGATCCCTTCTTCTTCAAGCTTTCTAGAGAGATAACTATTTGAGAGGAAAACTTGTTCTTCTTTTGTAAATTTGAGAGCATGATTTTAATTAGGGAAATTAGGGGGTTAAAACGCTTATATAGGGGTTTTGGTGAAGGGTAAAACGACATAGTATTAAGCTTAGGAAAAGACCTAAAAGCTCCTAAGAAGAATAACTACTGACACCATCGACGGTGACGACTTACAGTCCGTGGTTCCATCAACGGACCGTCCTGTTCGTCCGTCGTTTCGTTTCAGATACTCAAAAGTTCAGACCCCAACGACGAGACCCACCCACAGGTCGTGGTTCAATTGACGAACCGTGGGTCCCAATCGTGGTCCTTAACTTTTTGCCTTAAAATCTCACTAAGTTTGGGACTCCCCTACGAAACCTATTTATGGCTCATGCAATGAACAACGGTCTGTCCTGGTGAACCGTTGAAAAAGTACTGGAACTTGACATTTTGGAAAATCTGACTGACCAATCCACAGACCTGACCTATGATCTGTGGGTCGTTCCACGGGGTGTAGATAGCACCGTAGAAACTGGCACCTGATTTCTTAAAACTAAAATTTTTCTGTCTTCTCGAATTCGAGATGTTACACTGACCCTAAGCCTCAAGGAGGAAATAGTGGTGGATCTTCTATGCTTACTTGCACAAGGTGTGGCAAGAAATATGATGGAAAATATTTGGCCGGTATGGATGGTTGCTTTAATTTTGGAAAGAGTGGTCATAATATGAATGATTATCTGTTGCTTGTGATAACGCTCTAATGTCCTCATTAAAACTAATTAAATGGGAAAATGGGTAGTCAATAAAAACCCAACGAAGAGTCGGGGTCGAATCCCATAGAAAATGGTATATCGTAGATAATTCCTATCAAGAAATTTGGCTATTAGAATTTCTCATTTGTAACAATAAGAACAAGTGAGTGGATGATTCCACCAATTCAATAAAAAGCTTTGCATATCAATTATCATAATTAAACTAAAATTTGGAAGAATTCAAGAGTTAACAAGTAATCTAGGGCTGCGGGGATCAGAAATTGATGTCACATAGGGGTAACTGTGCTGCTCTATAGTGATGACATTCATGAATAGGCTAGGTCATCTTCAATGGCGCTAATCATCTTTCAATCTCAAAGCATCTATGAATAGAATCTTCTTTCAGTCTCATCTAAATGTCAAACTAAATAGCCAAATACCTTACTCTATTCTCTCTTTCGAAGCAGAAATAGGGCAAATAGATCTAACCTATCACCTCTATTTTCAAGAAAGTTTGTAACACCTCGGATTCAAAAAGGGACAAAATTTCAGTTCTTCAAAGACCAGGTGCCAGCACAGATGACACCACCCACGACCCATAGGTAGGATGACGTCCGTTGGTTTTGGCGTGGTTGACGAGTTAGAAATATTCCTAAATGTCAAGTTCCAGTACTTTTTCAACGGTTCACCAGGATGGTCCGTCATTCAATGCATGAGCCGTAGATAAGTCTTGTAGGTGAGTCCTAGACTTAGAGAAATTTTGAGGCCAAGAGTTGGGACCTACGATCGTGGTCCACGGTCCGTCGATGGACCCGCATGCCGTAGGTATGGTCCTTCGCTGGGTCCAAAATTAGCGGTCTCTAACCTCAACCATGACCAACCAGGAGGGTCCGTGGTCTGACCAACAAACCGTGGGTTAGGGCTTGAGTAGGATTAACAATTAGTTTCCTTAAGGGCTTCTAGGTCTTTTCATAACTATTTTAACCTAATACTATGTTATTTTACCATTCACCTTAAGCCCTATATAAACGTTTTGAACCCTCAAACTCACCCAAATGAATTCATTCTCTCAAATTCTCAAAAGAAGAACAAGTCTTCCTCTTCAAAATATTTCTCTCTATAGAAAACTTGAAGAAGAAGGAGTCAACCTAGGGTTTCAAGATCAAGTCTTCAATCTACCATAACTTTTGGGCTTAGAACTCCAATGTATGATAGTATTCACCTATGGAGTCCTTTCCTTCATAGGGTCCCTAAATTCTCCAATTTTGTAAAGATAGAATCTCCAATTCAAGTTAGGTTTTCTTCCATGTCATGGGTTCCTTTCAATGTTGATTCAATTAATTTTTTTATGATTTTTTATGCATGAATTGAAGTAATTGCATGTTTTAACTTGATTTCCCATGAACCCATGCATAACTAATGATTTTGATTATAAACCATGAAAGATAGATTCATGAAGATATGCATGTCCTTTGATGAGATTGATTTAAATGAATTTGAAGATGCATTGACTTTGAAAACATGATGAAGCTTACGAACTATTGAAAAAAATGCTTATATATGGAAGTATGTTTGTGACTCAAGTAAGATTATAGATGAAGATATATATATGCTCTACGAAGCTTGGCCATGTGACAGAATGATATCAAGATTTTCCCGCAATGCTTTTTGGGCTATTTTCCTAAATTATGTCTTGATTAGTATGGTATCCGAATATGCCATCAATGATTATAGACCACGATTTCAAAACTATTTCCATTATTAGTAGGGCATTTCTAGCATGAAGTGAATGACTATAAGCCTTAAAAGCTATTATGAAAAGATCATAGACGGTGAAAGGTTTTCTCACGCATGGTCTAAGGAGCTATCCTATGATAAGACAAGTGAAGTCTACCCATATATCTTAAAGATAAGAAAAGTTAAGTTTTAATAACAATTTCGTGAGATTTATGCTTAGCACCGAGTGGACAAGCAACCACCACCCATGTCCCATGCCTATGTTCCCCCATATGATGATTTTCTAAATAAACATTAGCTAGTGGATCCACATAAGGTAGAAGTTCATGATCTTACCTTGGAAAGTAGGACACCCCTTTTCGGTATGGGCAGACACCAAATTCCGTGTTATAGCTCACATGGTCTCTATGTTGATTAAGGTCACTTCCCACAATAATAATGAACTAAGGTTACTTCAAGGAGCATCTGACATGTGTTCAAAAGGTGATTTTACTTGCACGGATCATGATCTTGATTTACGTTTTCTAACCCTCTTATCTTATGTTTTGACTTGGTATATGCATATCATGAAAATGTCCTTTTAGAATGATTTCATAACTTTTATGCATTGCTATCATACTTGGTACATTTTGTACTAACACATACTCTTGCACATTGTTTCACTAATGTAGGGTGTAATGCTCCTATTAGTAGAAGATTGAAGATTGGTGAGTCCTCATGTTCCGAGGACTAAGTCTTTACTTCATTATGTCTTTATATTTCAGTTTTGAACTTGATGTACGGGTTACGTCCTGGGCACTTCTTATGTATTAGATAACTTTGAGACATTTGTTAGATTTTTGTTTCGTTTTATAAAACTCTATGTTTCAAAATTGTCTTTTAAATTTTTTTGATTTTCTATGCTAAGTGGCTTGTATAAGGCCTCTCTGGGTCTTGTATGCCATGTCACGTCTAGGGTATACTTTGAATCGTGACAAAATTATAGACATCTAACCTAAATTGCTAGTATTGGACTAATTACCCACTCCAATTAATCTCTTTCAAGCATCAACCAGATATCGGAAGTAGGAATTAAGTTTGCAACTGTAACCCATAAATTAACCCCATGCTAATTAGCCCAAATTCATGTATGAACAACAGCAAAACAGAGCATAACATAATATCCACTACACTCTAAAGGGGTTATAAGATATATCCAGTATGGAAGTAGGCCAACATTTCTATTGGCAAATAAGGGGTTTCCATAAATCAACACCCTACCCGATAATTGCATCCCTAAATCTTGGCGTTTTAGCCACCCATCACAAAAAGTAAAGAAAGTATATACCTTACATAAAAGAATCCATGGGTAACATGAAATTAATCAATTACAAGTAAACCGACTTTGGTTTCAACTTCAATTTATCAAGTTATAGAGGAAAGTTGTAAAACCCCAAAAGTTAGAAAATGTTCTTCATAAGAGTCAAGTGTTCTCTCTCCAAAACTCTATTTTATAATTAAATTTTTTAACTTTCTCCTCTTTTTTTCTCTATCCGTTGAGCTATTTATAGTTCCCAAAATTTGGCCCAAAACCCAATGCGCCTCTCATTTGGTGACATTAGTCGGGCTTGCCAAGCTCGTTTGGCAAAATGCCTTTAGCTCTTCTGCTCGGCTTTTCCTGCTCTAGGCTTCAGGTGATTGAACCTTAGTCAACGAACTCGTTTGACTCAACCTTTCACATTTGGCGAATCTTTGAGTACCACCTTTGTTTACCTTTTGAGCATTCAATCTTTTCTCTTTACACTGTCATTTTTAGTGACGATCTGCAAGGTCGCCTTTCCCACGCATTGACTTCTCCAATGGAGTTTTTCAACCTGATCGATAGACATAAGTGCTATACACTGTCATTTTGGGCGAGGTTGTGTTCACTTGGCGAACTGCCTTTCTCAATTGATGATCAACAATGTATAGTTTGCATTTTCTTTTTGTATTTTGACCATTCTTTCAAATATCTATCCTTTCCTTGTCTATTTGCCTTCGTAGCTACAAATTATCAATATTTATCAGAATAGGACAAAATTAGGCATTGAGGACACTAATTATTGAGTTAAATAGACCTTAAACGAGTGTAAATCTACCACTCACCAGCTTGATACTAAGGGAAGGGATGGTAGGCAAGCTCAGCCTAGTGGTTCCAGTTCAGTGCTTTGAAGAAAAATAGATTTTATGCTCTTCAGATGAGACGATATTGTGAAGGTTCTCCAGATGTTGTGACTGGTTTATTGTGACCGGTATATTGTGACCGGTATATTTTGACCGGTATGTTGTAAGTGTTTTATCTTCATGTATATGATTTTATTGATTTAGGTGCTATCATGTGGTTTGACGTTGGTCCCGAAATTCTTTCTAATCCCTTTCATATCTCTACTCCCATCGATGATTGTATAATTTCTAAAAGAGTTTATAGAAATTACCATATTTCTATTTCTCATAAAGTTACTCATGTTGATCTTGTAATGCTTAATATATTATATTTTGATGTTATTCTTGAGATATATTGGCTTCATGCATGTTATACTTCCATAGATTGTAGAACCCGATTGGTCACCTTTAATGTTTCGAACGAACCTATCATGTCATGGGAAGGGGTGAATTATGTTCTTAAGTGTCAGTTAATATCTTGCCTAAAATCTAGGAAAATGATTTCTAAGGGTTGCCTTTGTCATCTAGTTCGGGTTAGGGATACAGATTCTGAAACCCATACTATTTAGCCATTTCCAGTTCCAATTGTAAATAAGTTTTTGAGTGTGTTTCTCGATGATTTTCCTTGTATTCTTCATGAAAAAGAAATAGACTTTGGTATTGACCATTTCCAGATACACAACCTATTTCTATTCTTCCTTACCATATGGATCGATTGAAGGACTTGTTAGATAAGGGTTTTATTAGTATTCATTGATTTTATGAATAGTATCTTCAAGCAATATCTGGATATGTTTGGGATTGTGTTTATAGATGATATCTTGATTTACTCAAAGAGTGAGGATGATCATGTTGAACATTTGAGGATTGTGTTGCAAATTCTCAAGGATCGAGAATTGTATGATAAATTTAAAAAAATGTGAGTTTTGGTTGAGGTCTATGGATTTCCTGGTCCATATTATCTTTAGTGAAGGTATTCAAGTCAATCCTAAGGAAACCAAGGTAATTAATAATTACCCTAGACCCTTGTCCGCTTTAGATATACATAGTTTCTTGGGTTCAACCGGCTTTTATAGAAGGTTCATGGAACAATTTTTCTCTATTACTTCACCTTTGACGATTTTGACTCAAAAGAAACTGAAATTTTTATGGTCAGAAGCTTGTGAGAAGAGTTTCCAAGAGTTGAAAGATAGACTCACTTCGGCCCCTATATTGACATTACCAGAAGGATCAAATGATTTTTTGTGGTTTGTTGTGATGCTTCACAAATTGGTCTTAGATGTGTTTTAATGAACCATGGAAAGGTCATCGATTATCCTTCAAGTCAATTGAAGGTGCATGAAAAGAAATATCTGACTCATAATTTAGAATTAGCGGAGGTGGTGTTTTCTCTAAAGATTTGGAGGCATTAACTATATGGTGTTCATGTAGATGCGTTTATGGACCACAAGAGCTTAAAATATGTGTTCACTTAAAAGGATTTGAATTTTCACCAAAGTATATGGCTTGAGTTGTTGGAGGATTATGACATGAGTGTCTTATATCATCACATAAAGGCAAATGTAGTGGCGAATACTCTTAGTCGACTATCAATGTGAAGTGTTTCTCATATTGAGGATGATAAGAAGGAGTTAGTTTGTGATATTCGTAAATTAGCTCGATTGGGTGTTAATTTGGTTGATTCGAATGAAGATGGTGTAGTTTTTCATAATTGTTCCAAATCTTTTGTATCGGATGTGAAGGCTAAGAAAGATCTTTATCTGGTACTAGTCGAGTTGATGAAGTCGGATTCCAAAAAATACATTGAGGCTTTCTATCAAGAGGGAGATGGGGTCCTTCGATATTAATGTCGATTATGTGTTTTGAATGTTGATAAGTTGAGAAATTAGATTTTTATAGAAACTTACAATTATTGGTATTATATTCACCCGGGAGCCAACGAGATGTACCGTGATTTGTGGGAAGTCTATTAGTGGAAAGGGATGAAGAAGGATATTGTGGAATTTATGTCTATATGTATGAATGGTCATAAGTGAAAGTTGAGCATTATAAACCGGGTGGTTTGGCTCAAAACATTACTATTCCTACATGGAAATGAGAAGATCTAAATATGGATGTCATTACGGGTTTACCTCGCACTCGTCAATAGTTTGATTCGATTTGGGTTATTATGGACTGAAAGACGAAATCGACTCACTTTCTTCCCGTAAGGACTTCATTCTTGGCTGAGGAGTATGCCAATATTTACATTCAGGAAAAGGCAAGGTTGCATGTTGTTCCATTGTCCATTATCTCCGATTGTGGTACTTAGTTTACGTCTTAGTTTTGGAAATCATTTAAGAAAGGTCTTGGTACTCAAGTGAAACTTAGCATGACTTTCGACCCTTAAACCGATGGACAAGCCAAGCATACCACTCATACCTTAGGAGATTTGTAAGAGCATGTGTAATTGATTTCAAGGGTAAGCGAGATTATTATTAACCGATGATTGAGTTTGGTTATAATAATAGCTATCAATCTAGCATTGGGATGACACCATTTGAGGTTCTTTATGGTAGGAAGTGTAGGTCTCCTATATGTTGGTTTGAAGTTTGTGAGGTTGCTTTAATAGGGCCCGAGTTGATGAGCGAGGCTATGGAAAAAGTTTGACTTATTCGCGAAAGAAGGAAAATGACTCAAAGTCGACAAAAATCTTATGCTGAAAAGAACTTGAATTAAATGTTAATAATTGGATCTACTTGATGATTTCAACCATAAAGGGTGTGATGAGATTTTGAAAGAATGGGAAGCTTAGTCCCCGTTATATGGGCTCATATCAAAGTTTGAGTCATATTGGAAAAAAAGTTGCTTATGAACTTGAGTTGCCTAATAATTTAGCATCGGTAGATCCGGTATTCCATATCTCTTTGTTGGTGATATGTGTTGTAGATCCGCCTCCATTGTACCTTTGTAAGGTTTGGGAGTTAAATAAAATCTTTCCTATGAAGAGGTACTTGTTAAGATTTTAGACCAGCAAGTTCAAATGTTGAGAAACAAAGAATTTGCTTCCATGAAGTTTCTTTGGAGGAATCAATTTGGTGAGAGTACTACTTGGGAGGTACAATACGATATGATTTCCCAGTATCCCCATTTATTTCCTTCCATCCCTACTCTAGCTTGAGGTATTACTTTATCATGGTTCATTATTTCGGATTGATGCATTTTAGTCATTCTCATGTTCCCATATGCATGCATGTTTATGAAAAACTTGATTTTTGAAGTTATGATTTAGCTTGGAGTGATTGTCCATATGTATGTGCATTTTGACGATATTTGTATTCATGTTGTGTTGTTATTTTCTCTCATACTCTATTTATGCTAGCTTGAGTCCCATTCAAGAACGAATGTTTCCAAAGGGGAGATATTGTAACACCTTGGAAATTGAAAGGTCAAGTTGAAAAGGAAAAAGTTCAGATTCTTAACACTAAAGCAAGTTCTACGAGTCCTATCGACGGACTGTAGGAAGTCATACATGCCGTAGAAAGGAAATCGTAGACCGAAAGTTGGAATTTTATGTTTTTGAAGTTTGACGTATGAGTAACCAGGATGAGCTGTAGTAAGTTTGACAGGTCGTAGGACTAATATGTAGGGTTGATTCAGAGATATTTATTGAGTCCTTAGTCTATGAGAAGTGTTTGATGTCTTGTAGTAGCTTCTACGAGTTGTAGAAGGGTCTTGTAGAAGGGACCAGACTTAGTGAATTTTTTTACTTGAACTTAGGTCCTATAGGAGAGGTATACGGATCATAGATAACTAGGCGGATCATAGAAAGGTCTCGTGGGAAGTTGAATGTATTTTGGGTTTCTAAAGATGGTTCTATAGTTGACTAATACGGGCCGTAGGTCCAACTTGTAGGTCCATTAGGATATTTGGGTCTTTTTCTATGCATTTAGTACCTATACTATGTCATTTTGACCCTAATTTTAAGTCTTATAACTATCCATTCCTAAATCTACCCCAAACCCTCTCATTCTCTCAAATTTCCAAATTTCCAAGTTCATCCCCTCCAAATGCTCTCAAGCTTGAAGGAAGAGCACCTAAGGTTTCAAGCTTCAAATTTCCTATTTCTCCACTACTTTTGGGCTTTGATCACAAAGGTATGTTGGAGTTCATCAAGGGGTTTCATTTACCTATTGAGTTCTAAAATATCTCAATTCTCCAAATTCAATTTTACCTAAATTACTTAGGGTTTCATGTGATATTCATGGGTCATAGTTGATTTTGATTTAATTGTTCAATTTCAATCTTCTTATGCATGTTTTGATTGAACTACATGATTTATTATTGGTTTCAATAAGGCCCATGCATTATTCATGATTTTGACAATGAATTTATGAAGATATAAGTTTATGAAGAAAGCTATAAACTTATGAATATGATTTATGAAAAAACATGCATGATTTATGATTTAATGTCACGACACGGGGTTACCCCCTAGAAGTAACACAGCGTGCTTGACCCCTGAAGGGGTCTCGTACAAGCCCTTAGCATAATCATCACATAAAGACATAGAATAATGTGGAAAAATTAAAAAAATTTCTTTACAATCGAAGTAATTTTATAAAACAAACAGGAGTCTAGACATTGTCTCATTTGACCATCTAATACAATCGAATAGGGACAATGCCCTTACAATAGTTTCTAAATGGAAATACTAAAAGAAACTCAAAGTAAACTACTTGTCCTCGAAGCTTGAGGACTCACCAACTAAGCTTGGGGAAACTAACTAATCCAAGCTTGAACCAAGAATACTACCACCAAGGACCAATCCCTACATTTGTAGAAAACATATAAATATGGGTTAGCACAAAATGTACCAAGTATGGTAGCCATGCATAAAAATATTTAAAACATGCTTAAAAGGAATATTTTGTTTGAAACCATGCTATATGCCATTTTTGAACATCATCTTTGAAATAGTTAGAGAATGTAGCTCATAAGACAAACCATACATACTTCATCATAACATAGAGGATATCATCATAGTCACAAGTATAGTCTCCAACACAACATAATGCATACTCCAATCTTCACAAGACATAGTTCACATATATAATTCAATGCCAAGATCATATCATCATAATAAAACCATCACATAAGTAACCTTGAGCTCTATTTGTGCAATGCATGGATAGGATCCCATAATCCTATCTACACTAAGTATTACTTCTAGGCCACCATGATCATGCATAACATACCTTGACCTTATTCATAGCGAACATTCATAAACAAGGAGACATTCATGCTCATATCTTATAATAAATAAAGCCACTCATAGAAACAATCCATATCATGCATACATAATTCATATATCTTCATAGTATAAGGAAACCACACTATAACCCCTTTATAAGTCTACTTGTGCAATGTACAAGTGAAGTCCCATACCCCCACTCACACTAAGTAAAGCTCATTAGGAAGTCATTAGTATAGTCCATGTTCATATTCATAATAAAGCATACATTCATAATCATCACATCATAGGAGAGACATACCATGCCCAATCTCAAAATCTACTTGTGAAATGCATGAATGAAGTCTCATACCCCCATCCATACTAAGTAGAACTTCTGGAGGAACCATAGTACCTAACTCATGTTCTTATCAAAATTCATATTCTTATCATATATGGATAATCATACTCATTATCTATACATAAGGAGAGTCATACCATAACAACAATCCAATCAACATATATCATATCTTCATGTCTTACCATAGCAGAATGAACCAACCCACAATCCCTTTCAAAGCTTACTTGTGCAATGTAAAAGTGAAGTCCCATACCCCCACTCCTACTAAGTAAACTTATCAAGAAATCACAAGTATAGTTCAAGTCATAGTCATTATCTTATTACATAGGGAGAAGTGCATTAACCGACATAGACCATGTGAGCTACATGGAATCCGGTGTAATATAATCCGGGGAAGCACATGGGTTCATGGGGAATTTCACAATAAAAACCCTCAATAAACATAAAATTCATCATAATATTGGATAATTAATATAAAGAAATCGTTTTCAAGAAGAACCCATGGCTAGAATCAAAACCCTAGTTTTTGAAAAAATTCCCAATTTCAAAAATTAGTGTTCAAGGGATTCATGGAGAAATAAATTCCATGAATGAAGGTTCCCATACCTTAATTGAAGCTTTGCCACGAAATTGGAGTGAAAACCTTGGAGCTTGAACCCTAATCTTGAAGCTTTTGGTGTTCTTCAATGGAGGAACTTGTAGAGAGAGAAATATTGGAGAAGAGATGAACTTTTTATTTTGAAGTGGGTGTTTGTGAAAGTGATTAATTTTGGGGATATTTTAATATAAAATCCCTTATATTGTTATTTAGAAATAATATAAAATATACCCACTTTCTAATTTAACTTTAAAATAATATTTACAAAAATGCCCCTGCACATATGGACTTGGCCAAAAAACCTAAGGAAATGTTTAAGGAAGCATTTAAGGTCCTTGAAGTGGTCCACTAGCCTTGAACCCTCCCTTGGACTTTGCCTTTGTCTTTTTAAAGCTAAGCCATATCCATGAGAGTATTCAGAAGGCCTATTTATACCAAATATATATTTATTTAAAAATAATATAGTCTATACCCATTTAATTTGGAATAAAAAGTAAATTACAAAATTACCCCTTTTTATGCCTCTCTTGGATTACCCAAATAAAACTAAAGCAATTACCAAGGGAGCTTTTAAGGCCCTTGAATTGATGTACCTTCCTTAAACCCTCCCTTGGACTTGCCTTTAGCTTTTTAAAGCTAAGGCATAAGTCTACAAGGGAGTACACGGCAGTGGGCCCCCACATGCACACGTGCACTGCCTAGTGTCTTAAGGCAGCCCCCACGCGTGGTGGTCCCCCCACTTGGTCCTTAAACCCTCACGTGGGTTGCCTTAAAAAAACCAAGGCATTAGTTCAAGGAACCCTTTAAGGGTCGTGGACTGCTTCAAGTCCCTTGAACCCATACGTGAACTGTCAACTTTGCCGAAAATGGCTAAGGCAAAGTTCACGAGGCCCTTCAAGGACAGTGAATTGCTTCACGTCCCTTAAAGCCTCAAGTGAACTGCCTTTATGCCAACAATGGTCAAGGCATTGTTCACGAGAGCTTCTAAGGACAGTGAACTGCTTCACATGCCTTGAAGCCTCTCTTGAACAAATGCCTTTTGCCCACACGGCTAAGGCAAAGTTCAAGGGAGCTTCTAAGGGCAGTGATGCCTTTCGCCTTCCTTGAACCCTCTCTTGAACTTATACTTGGTCAAATTTTTGGACTATTTCATAACTTCAATTTATGCATAAACTTCTAAGATTAATACGTTAGGCTCTAGTTTCACCTATCAATTTTTCGGGTTGTTACATTTAAAGTATGTTGATTATCTAAGGTTGATTTTAAAGTAAGCATCTATGATATTGTGAAAAGTTTTTCTCACATATTTAGGAATCCTGATTGATGAAAAGTTTTCTCACACATGCATGATTCATGATTTAAGAAGCTACTCTATAATGTTTTAAGCTTGGATTAGTTACTTAATTGTGATTTTGAATGTATGATGATATGTCATGAATATGACTATTCCATTGGGATTTTTTCTTAGTGGTGAGAGGATATTGAGATGGAGGCTCTCCCGTTAGTAGAAGACGGGTCTCTAGTAGCAATCTCCTTGTCCTTAACAATGTGGCCTCGTAGGATTTGTCTTAGAAAGACATAACTAGTGGATCCGCCTAATCTAGAATTTTAAGGTCATTGCCTTGGCAAATAAGGACATCTCTTTTTCAGTGTGGGAGTAAGACACTAGATTCCATGTTATAACTTGATGATTATGAGATTTTGACTCATTTAGGGTATTGTTTTGATAGTTTAAGTGTCCTCAAATGCCTAATTTATGATCCAAACTGATGTTAAAGGATTGATTTGCAGTTATGAAGGCTAAGGAGCAAGGAAAGGACACTAACGGGCAAAAAGGAGCAAACAAGCTGAAGAAGTGAAGAAAAGCGATCTTGGTGATCGCCAAGACCACTCGATGAACCTCTAAGTGGCCTTTTAGCTCGCCCAAAGTTCCAGTGTGCCAGCCCTGGGGAAGAATCGATTTGGCGAGATGAATGGGCATTCGGCGGATCACCGAACGACTCCACGATGGAAACCTTGATCGCCTAAGTCACAGAACCCTGAAGACAAATTGCCAATGTAAACCGGCGATACATTGGAGCAAAGGGCAAATCACTGACTGGTTTGGCGAGGCACGACTTACTTCACCCAATGGTCTTTCAGGCCAAAATTTGGGCAATTATAAATTGAAATTTTAAATAAAGTTTCAGGGGTTCTGATTCCAAGAGTTTGAGATTTTGAGTTTTTCTCTGAGTTTTTGAGTTTCCATTGTACACTTTGAAGCTATTGAAGCTTGAATATGAGGATTTGCAAGTGGGTTTTGGAATTTATTCAATTTAGACCATTGTAAAGACTTGGAAGCTCTTACCCAGTTCATGGCTAATATAGTTGGTAATTGTTTCACTCTTTTTATGATGTGTAGCTAAAACCCTAATTCTTAGGGTGTGATCATGTGATCATTGGCTTAATTAGCTTATGTGTATTGTTGTTTAATGATTTAAATGTTGTTTTAATGTGGGTTTGATTGATAGCTGAGTAGTAATTCATGAATTGTAGTTACAAATACAATTTTAGCTTAGTGCTTTGGGCTTGCTCGAGAGAGAGGTTCTATAGCCAAGGTTATCGATTGATGATTGTAGCGTGTGGGTTGTTATGGGTTCAACTCGAGAGAGTGAATCTTGATTCATTCCTACCTATCTAGCTCGAGAGAGTAGGTAAATTAAGGTTTTGGGCTGTTTAGTAGTGTTAAGCTTGTCGAGGTTCGAGAGAACTCGCCTGAACCGTAATACTTGTTTGAAAGAAAACTATTACCCTTATAGCCTAACTTACTCACAATGTTTCAGCAAATTATTATTAAATTTCAATTACCCATATAGCATAATTAGCCTATAATCGATCACATCCCAAGAATTCCTCTTAATCTTGTTGAAACCCATGTTTTCGTATTTTGTTTTAGTTGTTAATTGACAAACCAATTCCCCCATCTGACATTTGTTGTCACCCCTTTCAATTTAACTAAATGTTTTCGATAATTCGTATTCCTACCACCAATTAGATTACATTCATAACTTTGTAACTGAATTCAAATTTGTACCGCTCTGTGTGGGTTTGACCCCAACCTTTTGTAGGGTTTTATACCAGATTACGATTGCCCACACCTAGTATTGGATGATGTGTTGTTGAGAATTTATCAAAAAATGGCGCCGCTGCCGGGGAGTGGTATTTAGAATTCTGTTATTGAAGTTTTAATTGTAATCTTCTTGTGTTGTAGTTGAATTGACTTACTTTGTTTTGTGTTTGTGTTGGCTGTGTTTGAACCGAGGAAAAATGAGCGTGAACGGGGAGTAATGGTAGCAATGTTAGCCACCAAGATGATATTGGAAATCTGAATGATGTGAATAACCCAATTCAATTCGGTGGTGTTGGTGGTATACGTCTACCTTCTGTTGAGGGGAATGTTGTCTTCTATGTCACTAGTACAATGTTAGAACTCTTGCAAATGAAAGGGCTATATAGAGGGCTAGCCCATGAGGATCCCCATGAGCATATTCGAAACTTCGTGGATGTATGTGGCCCTTTCTCATTCAAGAATATTTCTCAAGAATCAATACGCCTCCGGTTGTTCCCATTCTCTTTGATAGGTGAAGCTACCAAATGGTTAGCTGATCTATGATATACCGTGAGTTTACGGTATTTCTAATACATTTCACTTACAAGTTGTGTGTGTCTAGGGCCTTTTTGTATTGGTTTTTATGTGTTTTTATCATATTTTGCAGGAAAGATGTTCAGGTGCGGAAGTATAGAGACAGCTGAAAGAAATGCAAAAACAGGGCATTCATGGAGGTGATCTACGGACCGTAGGTCCATTGACGGTCCGTAGGGGATCACCGTAGATCAGCAGGAAAGGTATGGAAGACAAATCAGGGAAATCTGACCAAGTGTGGAACCACAGTGGCCATTGACGGTCCATAGATTGATCTACGGACCGTACTGGTGATCCGTAGATTGATCTACAGACCGTACTGGTGATCCGTAGATTGATACTACGAGGGTTCCAGTACCTGATTTTTGAAGATTCCAAGTGTGGAGCTACGGAGGGGACTGACGGACCGTAGATCGATCTACGATCCGTACTGCAAGTCTGTCATTTGCTTCAGAGGAGCTGATTTTTGGAAGCTGAAATATTTTCCAAGTCCTGGCTGACGGAAGGGACTTACGGACCGTAGATCCATTGACGGTCCGTAAGTCAGTCTCGTAGAATGAAGACGCGTGCCTGAACAAACTTTCCTTAATTTGTTTCCCTTTTAAATTAGGATTTGTTTTTTATAAATAGGGCATGTAAACCTCGTTTTTTAGGGTTAGACATTATTATTCTAGTTTTACTTTGTGACTTGGAAGATTAAGCTGTAAATAGAGCAAATATTGATTTCTGAATTTAGTTTTGAAGATTTTTGGTTTTGAAATTCAAGTTGAAGTTCTGGGTTTATTATTCTTCTTATGTAAGTTCATAATTCTTTCATCTAAAACAATGATTTGTGTTCGTATGATTATGGGTAACTAAACTCTACAACTAGGGTTGTGGGATCCATGAGCGATTAACAAAGTATGAATAGTAAATAAGCAATTCTTGAATAGTGTTTTGCATGCATTGATAATTCTTTCGGTCAAAAGTCGTTAGAACTCGCCTTGTTGCTACTTGCCGGACCAAGGAGGTAATCAACAAGAAAAGAATTATCAACATAGATTTAGTGTGATCCTATCTAATAGGCTAATGTCGATTGGTGCGAAGTAATAACCAAGCCAAACATCGATTATGATGCCTAATATGAGGTAAATGTAGGGGTTAGTAAATTATACACACGTAGCTGACCAAGGTGCGGGGTGAAATTCTCTAGATGCCGGACCAAGGATTTAGAGATACCTAACCTATCACTTTGCATGTAATACACTAGGACAAGATTGCTATTACTAGAATTACTGAGTTATGAGCTTGTGGTGAACACGTATACCCTAGTTAATTTTCTCATCTTGATAACAACAAAACAATTGGCTTTTGTTTACTGATTACTTACTGAATTCGTGCAATTTGTTTTTATAAATTCCCCCCTTTAATTACCTGTTTCTGGAAGTAATTTGACTAACTGAATATAATTGTTGGTTAAAGTAAAGCCTAAACCATTTTCCTCGTGGGATCGACCCCAACCTACAAGTTGGGTTCTTTACTTGATAATAATCGCTTATGCTTCTTTAGGGAGGTGTAATTTGAGCATATCAAATTTTTGGTGTGGATGCTAGGATAGAGGCGAGAGAAAATACTCCATCCTATTTACTATGCTAGCAAAGCTCTAAATGTGGCCGAGAAGAATTATACTGTGACTAAATAAGAGCTTCTTGCGGTGGTTTTCGCATTCGAAAATTTTTGATCCTACTTGCTTGGTACTAAGGTCATAGTGCATACTGACCATTCTGCATTGAGGTATCTGATGGCGAAGAAAGATGCAAAACCGAGGTTGATTAGATGGGTATTGCTGCTGCAAGAGTTTGATTTTGTGGTAAAAGATAAAAAGGGGACAGAAAATCAAGTTGCCGATCATTTGTCCAGATTAGAGGAAGAAGCTATGCTAAAGCTTGGTGATGGGAATGAAATTAATGATACCTTTCCAGATGAACAGGTATTGGCAGCTTCTCATGATCTGATCCCTTGGTTTGCAGACTTTGCTAATTACTTGGCAAGCGATGTGGTGCCTCCGAACTTGTCTTTCCACCAAAGGAAGAAGTTTATGCATGATGTGAGGAAATTCTTTTGGGATGAGCCCTACTTGTATCGTAGTTGTGCCGATGGGATTATTCGTCACTGTGTGCCCGAAGTTGAGATGTTGAGGGTACTCTAAGCATACCATTCATCGCCTGTTGGTGGGCATCATGGTGGTATTCGGATTGCGCATAAAATTTTGCAATGTGGGTACTACTGGCCTACCATTCACCAAGATGCTCATGAGTTTGCAAAGTCTTGTGATCGTTGCCAAAGAGAAGGAGGGATTTCAAAGAAGCAAGAGCTTCCTATGAATCCCATATTAGTTATAGAGTTGTTTGATGTATGGGGCATTGATTTTATGGGCCCATTTGTGAGTTCACACGGGATGAAGTATATTCTCGTTGCGGTTGATTATGTGTCGAAGTGGGTGGAAGCAGTTGCGCTCCCCAACAATGAAGGTAAAAGTGTCACTGCATTTTTGAAAAAGAACATCTTCTCCAGATTTGGTACCCCAAGGACTATCATCAGTGATGGAGGGTCCCACTTTTGTAATAAATTATTCAAGGCGCTACTTGAGAAGTATGGTGTCCACCACAATGTAGCCAAGTTCAGCCTTGTACAAAGAGAAGATGAAGAGGTATCATGATCAAAGAATTGAAAAGCGAGAATTTGTGGCTGGTGATCTTGTGCTTCTATTCAACTCTAGGTTGCGCTTGTTTCCAGGCAAACTCAAGTCCAAATGGACCGGGCCATTCTTGCTCACAAAAGTGCTCCCCCATGGAGTGGTTGAGCTTGAAAATAGGGATGGAACCAGGTTCATGGTGAATGGGCAAAGGATCAAGGTCTATTTGGGAAATGCTGAGAGTGTGCAAGAAGTGGTTGAGGCCTACCATCTTGACGAAGTCTGAGTAATCAAGAG
This sequence comes from Solanum lignicaule, assembly GCA_029582545.1. Taxonomy (NCBI): domain Eukaryota; kingdom Viridiplantae; phylum Streptophyta; class Magnoliopsida; order Solanales; family Solanaceae; genus Solanum; species Solanum lignicaule. The sequence goes on from JAJOOF010013607.1 coordinate 24,115, forward strand.
GCTTGCATCGTGCTGCGCCGTTAAATCAAGCGCTGCTTGGGAGGCAACCCAAGATGTATAATCTAGCCAACGATAGGATATATTTTCTTTTCTAGAAATTTTCATTGTTTGATTTCATCCATGTATCAAATTAGATAGTTGTTTTAGTTTTTAGTGCTAGCTAGAATTGGCATAGAGTCCGTGTCTAAAGAGTGTCCAGAAAATGTAAAAAGAATAGCCTATTAGTTGATACATGTGCAGGTACACCACGAAAAATTTGCAGAAAATGGTCTGGTGCAGAGGTCTACGGACCCCATCGACGGTCCGTCGTTTAATCCACGGACCGTGGATGGTGTCCGTAGATCCCAGGTAAGCCTCTAAATTTTTCCAAGTGTAAGAGTGATCTACGGTCCTAATCTACGGACCGTAGATCTACTCACAGACCGTAGACGGGGTCTGGTGAGTCCAAACCCTATTCCTGTTTTAACCCGACCCGGACCCCCTTCACTTAAAAACTCCCCTAATTTCAAATCATTTCCACTTCCCTCCATTCACTCCTCAACCGTTTCAACCATCCCATAACCTCCCTAAATCACTCCATAACTCCCCCACAATATCATCCCTTCCATTTACCCCATCCCATCATAATTCCCATAATTCCTTTCCATTCCGAATACAACTCATTCCATATTCCAAAAAAGGGTCCGGTGTTTGGTTAGTAACAAAGAGGTGATTCCTTGGTTTTGCTAAACTTAGTGTCGTCGCGCAATCACCCCACTCCTCGTTGCTTGTAAGGTAATAGACTTTCCCCTCACTTTGAATTTCGATTCATATTTTGAATATAGAAAGTCGGGAGTTGGGTCTTGACCTTGGGTAATTGATTAGATGAAATTGCATGATAAACTTGGAAATTACAATGCCTTTGGAACGATAGATAGTGATTGTGTAGCCTTATTGTATGTGATTATAAGTCTAAATGTAAGTTTCGACTTAGGGTTCCAAAGTTTGTCTTCAATACTTGGTTGAAATGATTAATCGGAACCCTGAGAATGACAAACTAGCATGATTAAATGTTGAAATGCATGGTTAGACTAGGATATTGTTGAAGAGAGTCTAAGAGGTGAGCTCGAAATCTGACACATAGTTCATCCACGATACCCCGTCTACGGACCGTAGACCAGTCTACGGACAGTAGATTGGGTTCGTGGTTAGATGTACTTGTAAATATACTTGTAAGTATTACCAAGTGTAAAACCACGAATGTGGACTACGGTCCGTAGATGATCTACGAACCGTTCTGTACATCCGTGGTTTCCATCTGAGACTAGTACTGGTGGCTCTCTGACCCACGAAAGGAATCCACGGACCGTAGACTAGTCTACGGATCGTAGATTGGGTTCGTGGTTCGATACACTTGAAAATATTACCAAGTGTAAAATCACGGATGTGGACTACGGTCCGTAGATAAATCTACGGACTGTTCTGTACATCCGTGGTTTCCATCTGCAAGCAAAAATTTTCTGTTTGAAAATTTCATGGGACTTTGTCACTGTTTGTTTCTAGTTCTAATATCGCCTCTACAGGTATGATGGCACCCAAGAAGCTAGTCACCTACTCAAAACAGGGCAAGTCAAAATCTGTTGCTCCTAGCTTCAGATTAATCAATGAGGACATGGACACGGAGAAGGATCCAGCATACGTTTCTCCCAACACACGAACTTCTCCCACTGCACCTTGAGTCACCAGAGGCACCCCCAGAAGGTGTTTCCCGACGTAGTCACTGTCTCCCAGTCTGATGAGGAGCACACACTGATCGGATCACCAACTGGGGCTGCTTCCAGTTCAGAGGGGTCTGTGTCCGGATCCGAGTCTGCCCATGCTTCAGGCTCCGAGTTTGCCCATGCTTGAGGATCCGAGTCTGCCCATGCTGCAGGGGCCAGTGCTAAATCAGCCACAGGGTCTAGTGAGAATGACCAAGCAGTTTTGTCTGATGAGGCCACTAGCTCGAAGTCCGTACTTGCACCACGAAATGATGACCCCACTCCCGTAGTCGGTGAGCTAAACAGGTGGTGTGTAGAGGGCTAATGGAAAATTTATCGAGACGCCAAGATGATAAACAACAAACAGAAGATGGCCCGACTAATTACAGAGGAGCGCAGAGTCCTCACGGGGAGCTTACACATTGTTTCGGACATTCACCGGCTGTTTAACCTTCACAAGTGTGACTAGATGGCTTGAGACCCAGGGACGTGAGGAGATTGTGTTGGAATTCTACGCCTCCTATGTTGCCACTCTCCGAGGTTCAATTTCCAAGCGGTCAAAACCCCTAGCTCAAGATCCTCTCACTTCCACTTTGGTTCGAGGTTGTTCGGTGGACATATCACCTGCCACTATCAGCCGTTTTCTCTATGGTCGTACCACGGGTCACTCTTGGTCTCTTAACACAGCAGAGTTTGATTACAGATGGGACATCGTGCGGAGTGGCGCTTTCCAGAGGAACGCTGAGCAGTGAGAGGCTATACTATGGTTGGCTAGGTACTTTGCTGCAGATGGCGAGCGTGCGGAATGGGTCGCTGCTCCACGGTTGGGCATCCGAAAGGCCACATTAAATTTTGTGGCCAAGTTCTTCTAGTTGCTGGTACGTAACAGAGTTCACCCACAAAAGCTGACAACCAAGTCACATGGGACAGAACGGTCAGGGTTGCAACATTGGTAGTAGGAGTGGAGATTGACTTTGCCCGCATGCTGCTGGCAGAGATTCACGAGATGAATACATTGAACAAAGTCTTGTGTCTCAAAATGAGACACTGGTAGACCCCCCAATTTCTCTGTGCCATCCACTATTGTGTTGAAATCCCCCCAACCATCCAAGGTACAATCTGGTTTGCGTTTGCCACAAAATCCAAATCCTCTCATAGCTCTAATCTTTCTATCGCGCTACACCTCGCATAGACTGCTGTAAGAGAAAATCTAAATTATGTGCCTTTTAATTTGTAATTCATAGTGAGTTATTGAAAAGTATCTGTTGAACCTTCCTCCTCCCAATCGTCCTCCCAGAAAATCCAAATCTTATCCGAGAAATTTTCCTTAGCATGTGGTAATCCCAGCTTTCTTCGATAATTTTACAGTTCGGAGGGACTTTGAAAAGGCTCTAGTATTGCAATGTATGAATAGTGATGTCTCTTGTTCAAGTCGACTACTCTCTGAAAAGCATTTTGAGTTTTAACCGACCTAATATTCCAAAAGAGGACTTTGTCTATCATTGATATGATGATAATGAAGACCCCATCCTACTCCTTGTCTTTATTTGTGACGGCTGATTATGCTTGGATCCTCTTTTGTTTCTTCCCTTTAATCTTTCTATCTGCTTTGGTGATAAGTCTCCAATTCTGCCTATACTGTCAATATTTGCATCCATGTTGTCTTCCTCCTCTATATGTTGTTGATGCTGTTTTTCCTACTGCTTAGTGGTATGGATTTTGGGGGGTAGCTCTCCCTCCAAACCAGGTGATTTTCCTGACTTTACCCCTTCATTCAGTCCCCTTACCCCTTTAAATTGTTGTTGGCTCTTTTCTCTCTGGGAATCCTATGGTGAGTTATTTGTACTACTCGATGTCCCTATTTCATTTGAGTCTTTCTCCTTGATTAAATGATCTCCTTCATTCGATTCTCCTGCTGATTGGTTTTCCCCTATGATATCATGCTCCTGTCTTTCTTGACTATCTTCTTTCTCCTCTTCATTCTTTTCTTCACGATCCTTCTTTTCTTTATTCTCCTCCTCTATTTTATCCCTATCTATCCCTCCTCCACTTTGTGACTCATATTGATCACCAACTCTTCTTTCCTTTTCACTGATATTTCCTTCCTCCACTTCTTTTATCACACTGATTTCCCCTTCTTCCTTTTCTTTATTCTCCCCCAAAGCTTCATACATGTTATGTGTTTGAACATTATTATCCTTCACTAGATGTTTCCTTGGATGCCATACTTGTTCTCTCCGTCCACCTCTGTTATGATATCTATCCCATTCCTCAAACTTCATCCTGCTTTGTTCTTTCAAATTATTGTTTTCACCTTGCTTAATCTCCCCTTTATGCTCCACCATCTTTTCTTTCCCTTTGGATCTTCTTTCCAGTTCTTCCTTCTTGTCCCCTGTCAATTTTTCAGCATTACTTTCCTTCTCCTCTTTAGGGTATAAATCTGGATGAATGATAAAACATTCTTTTTCATTATGTCCTAGTAGCTTGCATGTTTTGCAGTATTTTGGTACATAGTCATATTTTATTGCAACCCAGTTCTCCACTACTTCCCCTGTCTTTTTCCTTACTCCCACGTTGATTCTAAATATTCTTGTTTAGCAACTTCTTGAGCCTTTTAGTGTTTCTACACCTTTTGGTAAGTCTATTCTAGCTAAGAGGGTTTATAATGATTATACTATTTCCGTCAATAACAAGGACACCATGGCTGACTTGGTCGAGTTTGACATGGTAGATTTTGATGTTATTCTAGGTGTGGACTGGCTTCATGCCTGTTATACCTTAGTTGATTGTAGAACTCGTAGTTAACTTCTAGTTTCCTAATGAGCCAGTTATAGTGTGGAGAAGTAGTTCAGCAGTACCTAAGGGTCATTTTATTTCGTACCTTCAGGCCAGAAAGTTAGTTTCCAAGGGGTACATCTATCACTTAGTTCGAGTTAATGACTCTAGTGTTGAGACACCCCTATTTAGTCAGTTCCAGTTGTGAGTGAATTTCCAGAGGCCTTTACATATGATCTTCTCGAAGTCCCTCTTGAGAGAGAAATTGTGACACTCCAAAAACTAGTAGATTAAAATAGAGCCTAACGTAAGGGTTAGAGTCGTAAATAACTCTCGGTACTCAATATATCTGTTTTTGGGTTAATATGTCAAGGTACGACCCACCATGGGTCCTTGAGGAGGACCCTTCAAAAGGTGTCAAAAACCATGCATGGGCAGTAAACCACGAGGGGTCACTCACGCCTCGTGGGTCCCCTCCCCCCCTCCCACGCTTCATGGGTGAGGGGTTGTGGATGGAGGCTGCAGGTTCAGGTCCTAGAACCCCCACCCACACCTCACTAGAACAGGCCGTGGGTCCAACCACGGTCCGTAGGTGAAGGGGGTCGTGGGTGATCCCTGGAAACTGTTTTTGGGAATTAGTTAGGGGTACTTTGGGGTTTTGCTTTTTAAATAAATACTAAGTGGCGTCGTTTTACACCTAATTTAACTAAATATATAAGGTTTTTAAGCCCCTAAACTAAGTCATACAAATCATAATTCCAATTTCCCAAATCAAAGTCAATTTCCCTAAAAAATCTTATCTCTAGAACTCCAAGGAAGAAAAAGAAGAAAATCATGCTACGGTTTGAAGAAAGAGGCTTTTTCACTCAATTTCCTGGGAGAATCATAACTAAGTATGGTAGTCCTTTATCCATGGATAGCTTTCATCCATGGAGCACTTAAACTCTCAATTTCAAAGTTAAAAATTCCCTAAAAGCTAAGGTTTTGACTCCAAGTCATGGAATCTTTCTTAAAACGATTTTAATGATTTAATTACCTTATATTATGATTGAATTGTTGATTATCGTGGGTTTTATGATAAAATCTCCCATGAATCCATGAAAATCCCCATATTCCCAATTTATGTCTTTGTGATGTGGGTGAATTAACGAAGGAAGGATACTATCAGATTGTGGTTGTAGTGATTGAGTTATTGGGATCATGTTATTATCCATGTCTAATGTAGTCATCCTAGGTGTGGTTGATTGAATTTGATCCTTGATCCAAGAGGGGTAAAACATGAGAATTCTATATTATTATGGGCTTTTGTTTATGCTTTATGAACATGATTGTAATCTAACTGTTGTGTTGTTGAAAGGTTATTCTCACATGCACACTTATGCATGAACATGACACGATGTGAAAGTTCTTCTCACAATATAATGATTCTAGGGTTGAAATGTTATTCTCACCTATTGAATCTATGAGCTATCTTATGAATTATGTTGGATTGAATGTCTAGGCATTCTTCCATAAATATGAACTTAAGACAACTAAATATGTAATTGTAGGAAGTAATGCTTAGCACCGAGTGGATATTGATTATGAGATGAAAGCTTTTACATAAGTTGAATCCAGCTTCCAATGGGACCTTCTACACTAGTTAAGTTCGGGTTCCCATAGTATGAATCTCATGAGATGGAAACCTTCAACAAAAGTTGAGTCCGGGTTTCTAGTAACAATCTCCATATCCCATAACTACGTGCCCTCGTAGGATATTTTGTTAGTGGATTCACCTAAAAGCTAATAAACCATGGTCTTACCTTAGGCAAGTAGGTCAACCCTTTTCGGTGTGGGTAACACTGGATTCCATGTTAAGCCCACATGGTCTATGTCGGTTAAGGATAGTTCCCACTATGGCATATGAGCAAGAACCTTAATTATAAATTATGGCTACTCAAGAAGCTTTACTTAGGCATGGGTGAGATTATGAGATCTTATTCATGCATTGCACAAGTGGGCTTTGAGGGTACTTATGGTATTATTTCTCTTATGCTATGATGATCTATTTAATGATTATGCTTATGACTTATGTTGTTCCAATATCTTCAAAAATGATGTTTAACTTACTGAAGTGCATGCATTCAACAAAAATGTCCCTTTTTGCATGTTTTAAAGGTTTTTATGCATGACTATCATACTTAGTGCAATATTGTACTAACCCCTATTTCTTCTACATTTTTTACCAAGTGTATGGTCCCGTGCTTAAGGTGATCATCATTTGGTGCAAGCTTGGACTCGACTATTCTCCTTGCTTGTGGTGAGTCCTCAAGATTCAAGGACGGACATGGTCATTGTAGTCTTATTCTTGTACTTTTACTTTCAGATTATGTTGTTTTGGGCTGTGACCCTATTTAATTTGACTATTGTAATAGATGGCTAATTGAGACAAGTCTAGACTTCTTCTTTCCTTTATAAAAACTTTTTGGAATTAAATGTGTTTTAATCTTTATTGTTCTAATGCTTAATGTTATGATATGCTAAGTGGCTTACATGGTTCCTTCTGAGGTTCTATGTGCCTGGTTACATCTAGAGGGTACCCCTGGGTCATGAAAAACTTGGCAATCAGAGCACAAGGTTTTGAATGATTCTAGGATGATGTCTCATAAGCCATGTCTAATAGAGTCTTGTTCATGAGTGTGAAGCATGCCACATTTATGAGTGAGAGGCTATAAGATGAGGTTAACAAAGTTCTTGATATTGTGGAAGTGTCTTCGAAATAAAAGGCGGAGTTAGCCGCCTACCAACTAAAGATGTGGCTCAAGTTTGGTATGATCAATGGAAAAGTGAGAAACCTGTAGGAGCGGGCCCAGTGGATTGGGAATTTTTTAAAACGGCATTTCTTGATAGTTTCTTCCCCCTAGAGTTGAGGGAGGCTAAGTTATAAGGGTTCATCAACCTTTGTCAAGGAAGTATGAGTGTTAAGGAGAATGCTCTAAAGTTCACCCAAATCTCCAAATATTCTCCAAGAATGGTGGCGGACTCAAGGGCTAAGATTAGTAGGTTTATGTCGGGTATGTCCAACTTGGTTGAACAAGAGTGCCATATGTCAATGCTCCTTTATGACATGGATATCTTAAGGCTTATGGTGTATGCTCAACAAATTGAGGAGTCCAAACTCAAGGAAAAGAATAGAGAGGTGAAAAGAGCTAGAATCGGTGAGGGGAACTTCTCCAATGCTAGGTTTGATGGACAAGGTCGGCCAAGGTTCAAACAAAAGTTCTCCAACCAAGGTTCCTCAAATGCTTGCCCGAGGGTCAATAAGGATAGGGTGTCTAACTCTAAACCTCAAGGAGGTTATGATAAGGGAACTACTATTGTAAAGCCTACTTGTGCCAAATATGAAAAAAGACATGATGGTAAGTGCCTAGTGGGCACCGATGGGTGTTATGGTTGTGGGAAGGTTGGCCACAAGATGAGAGATTATCCAATGCTCAAGGCTAAGGGAAGAGAAGATAATCAAACTTCTCCTAGCGGTTCAAACTACAATGCCCAAAAGAAAAACCACTTGTATGCTCTTCAATCCTGAGGTGACCAAGAGAGCTCCCCAGATGTTGTGACCAGTATGTTAAAAGTAATTCATATTGATGTTTATGCCTTGTTAGATCCCCGTGCTACTTTGTCCTTTGTGACACCTTTTTTGTCCATGAAGTTTGATATGCTCCCCGAAGTGTTAGTGGATCCTTTTTCGATTTCTACCCCGGTTGGTTACTCGGTGGTGGCAAAAAGAGTCTATAGAAGTTGTCCCATTTCCTTGTCCCATAGAATTACTTTGATGGATTTGGTAGAGTTAGACATGTTAGACTTTGATGTGATTTTGGGTATGGATTGGTTGCATGCATGTTATGCCTCTATAGATTGTAGGACTTGGGTGGTCAAATTTCAATTTCAACATGAGCCTATTTTAGAGTGGAAGGGGGGAAATTCTATCCCTAGAGTTCAATTTGTTTCTTTCCTTAAAGCTAGGAAAATGATCTCCAAAGGGTACATTTACCATCTTGTAAGGGTGATGGATGTCGAGTCCAAAGTTCCTTCTCTAGAGTCGGTTCTGATAGTGAATGAATTCCCTGAAGTTTTCCCCGATAATTTGCCCAGTATTCCTCTCGAGCGGGAAATAGATTTTAGTATTGACCTTTTATCGGATACGCAACCTATCTCCATTCCTCTTTATAGAATGGCGCCAGCCGAGTTGAAAGAGCAACTAAAGGATTTATTAGATAAGGGCTTCATTTGACCGAGTATCTCTCCTTAGGGTGCTCCGGTGTTGTTTGTTAGAAAGAAGGATGAGTCTCTTAGAATGTTAATCGACTATCGCCAATTGAATAAAGTGACCATTAAAAATAAATATCCCTTTTCGAGAATCGATGACTTGCAACTTCAAGGAGCTAGCTACTTCTCAAAAATTGACCTTCATTTGAGGTATCACATTATGGGTGAGAGGGGATAATATACCCAAGACAGCTTTCCGAACTAGGTATGGGCATTATGAATTCCTTGTGCTGTCTTTTGGCTTAATCAATTCCTCGGAGGCATTTATAGACTTAATGAATAGGGTGTTTAGACAATACCTTGATATATTTTTTATTGTGTTTATCGATGATATTTTGATCTATTCAAGGAGTGAAAATGATCATATGGACCATTTGAGAATTGTATTACAAGTTCTTAAGGACCAATAACTTTTTGCAAAATTTAGCAGGTCTGAATTTTGGTTGAGGTTCGTAGCTTTCCTTGGTCATATTGTGTCAAGCAAGAGTATTGAGGTAGATCCTAAGAAGACGTATGCGGTCAAGAATTGGCCTAGACCTCTAACTCCTTCCGACATTAGAAGCTTTTGGGTTTGGCTAATTACTATATGAGGTTTTTTGAGGGATTTTCCTCTTTGACTCAAAAGAAGGCTATGTTTGAGTGGTCGGAGGCTTGTGAGAAAAGCTTCCAAGAGTTGAAAGATAGACTTACTTCCGCTCCGGTGTTGACCTTACCGGAGGGTACATATGGTTTTGTAGTGTATTGTGATGCCTCTAGAGTGTGGTTGGGATGTGTCCTCATGCAAAATGGTAAAGTGATTGCCTATGCTTCAAGGCAACTTAAAGTGCATGGGATGAATTATCCGACCCATGATCTTGAATTAGCGGCGGTGGTGTTTGCCTTGAAAATATTAGACATTACTTGAATAGAGTCCATGTGGATGTTTTCACAGATCACAAGAGTCTCCAATATGTGTTTAATCAAAAGGACTTGAATCTCTAACAAACAAGGTGGTTAGAGCTTTTGAAGGATTATGACATGAGTGTCCTTTACCACCCCGGCAAAGCTAATGTGGTAGCGGATGCTCTTAGTAGATTGTCCATGGCTAGTGTGGCTCATTAGAGGATGAAAATGAAGAATTGGTTCATGAGGTTACATAGATTGGCCCGACTAGGTTTCCAACTAGTGGATTCCACAAAGTGTGGTGTCATGGTTCATAATGGCTTTGAATCATCCTTTGTGGTGGATGTGAAGTCTAAACAAGACCTTGATCCTATATTAGTTGAATTGAAAGAATCGATACTCATGGAGTCCGTGAAGGCTTTCTCCCAAGGGGGAGATGAGTACTTAGGTACCAAGGTCGATTATGTGTTTCGGATATTGATGGTTTGAGGGAGATAATTTTAGAAGAAGCTCATAATTCTCGGTATTTTATTCATTCGGGAACCACCAAGATGTACCGTGATCTACGGGAAGTGTATTGGTGGAACGAAATGAAAATGGGTATTGCGAGATTTGTGGCCAAATGTTCAAATTGTCAACAAGTTAAAGTTGATCATCAAAGGCCAGGAGGCGTATACAAGATATACCAATTCCCACTTGAAAGTGGGAAGAGGTGAATATGGATTTTATTGTGGGTTTGCCTCGCACTCGAAGGCAACATTATTCTATTTGGGTCATTATAGATCAGATAACAAAATCAGCCCACTTTATTCCCATCAAAGTTTCTCATTTGGCGGAAGACTATGCCAAGTTGTATATAAATAAGATAGTAAAGTTGCATGGGGTCCCTTTGTCTATTATTTCGGATCGGGGTACTCAATTTACTTCTCACTTTTGGAAGTCATTCAAAAAGGGCTTGGTACTAAGGTAAAACTTAGCACCGCTTTCCACCTTCAAATGGATGGTCAAGCGGAATGCACCATTCAGACCTTAGAAGACATGTTGAGAGCATTCGTGATAGATTTTAAAGGTAATTGGGATGACCACTTGCTATTGATATAGTTTGCTAACAATAATAGTTATCATTCTAGCATCAGTATGACTCCTTTTGAATCCTTGTATGGTAGGAGATGTAGGTCTCCGGTTGGTTGGTTTGAGGTAAGTGAAATTGCTCTTATTGGTCCCGAGTCGGTTTATGAAGCCATTGAGAAAGCTCGGCTCATTAGAGAGAGGTTGTGAACAGCTCAAAGTAGACAAAAATCTTATGTCGATGTGAGAAGAACTGGTCTAGAATTTGAAGTTAATGATTGGGTCCATTCGAAAATCTCACCCATGAAGGGTGTGATGAGGTTTGGAAAGAAAGGGACACTTAGTCCCCTGTATGTAGGCCCATATCAAATTTTGAAACATATTGGGAAGGTGGCCTATGAGTTGGATTTGCCAAATGAGTTGGCTCCGGTTCATCCGGTATTTCATGTTTCTATGCTTAAGAAGTGTATTGGAGATCCGACATCCATTATTCCTTTAGAAGGGTTGGGAGTTGATGAAAGCCTTTCCTATGAAGAGATTCCGATTGAGATCCTAGACCGGCAAGTCAAGAGATTGAGAAACAATAAGATAGCTTACATGAAGGTTTTGTGGAGAAATCATTTAGTTGAGGGTGCTACTTGGGAGGCCGAGACCAATATGAAGTCCCTATATCCTCATGTTTTTCCTTCTACCCCTATTCAAGCTTGAGGTAATTAGCTCCTCTTGAGTTTTTAGTGTTTTGGGAGTCATGTGAGTGGTATGTGCTTTTCCATGATTTCCTTATGTTATGCATGTTCTTGATGAAATTCATGTTTACTAAGAAAAATGAGTTTTTATGATTGACTTTCCTCATGTTGTTGTGCCTTTAGTATGAGTTGACTATTTGACTTCATGAGATGTGTTGATGAACGTGCTTTGGTATGCTTTTGAGGGTAATTTCATATTGGCTCCATGATGTTGTGTTGAGCATTATTTTAGTTGGAGAAGGTAGTTCCTCCTATGAATATGAGAAATATTGAGTTTCATGGATATTAGGTTGTTAGATGTAATCATACTTCCTTGTATTGCATTGACTATGTTTTGAGATGGAGTTGATGTTTCCTCCTTTGAATTTTGCATTATTTTGATGTTTCATGAATGATGGGCTGCTAGTTTTGAGTCTTTAATTCCGTAAAGTGTCTAGATACTCATTTGAGGACGAATGTCCCCAAGGGGAAGATATTGTGACACTCCGAAAACTAGTAGACTAAACTAGAGCCTAACATAAGGGTTAGAGTCGTAAAGATCTCTCGGTACTCAATATATATGTTTTTGGGTTAATATGTCAAGGTACGACCCCCCAAGGACCAACCATGGGTCCTTGAGGAAGACCCTTCAAAAGGTGTAAAACCCTTCAAGGGTAGTGACCTATGAGGGGTCATTCGAGCCCTGTAGGTCCCCCGACGCTTCGTAGGTGAGGGGACGTAGATGGAGGCTGCAAGTTCAGGTCCCAGAACCCCGACCCATGCTTCACCAGCACGGGCTGTGCGTCCAACCATGGTTAGTAGGTGAGAAGGGTCATGGGTGATCCCTGGAAACTGCTTTTGGGAATTAGTTAGAGTGTACTTTGGGGTTTTCCTTTAAAATTAAATACTAAGTGGCGTCATTTTACACCTAATTAAACTAACTATATAAGGTTTTTAAGTCCCTACACTAAGTCATCCAAATCATAATTTCGATTTCCTAAATCAAAATCAATTTCCCTCAAAAATCTTCTATCTAGAACTCCAAGGAAGAAGAAGAAGAAAATCAAGCTAGGGTTTGAAGAAAGAGGCTTTTTCACTCAATTTCGTGGGAGAATAATAATTAAGGTATGGTAGTGCTTCATCCATGGAGCCCTTAAATTCTCAATTTCAAAGTTAAAAATTCCCTAAAAGCTAGGGTTTTGACTCCAAGTCATGGAATCTTTCTTAAAACGATTTTAATGATTTAATTACCTTATATTATGATTGAATTGTTGATTATCGTGGTTTTTATGATAAAATCTCCCACGAATCCATGGAAATCCCCATATTCCCAATTTATGTCTTTGTGACGTGGGTGAATTAATGAAGGAAGGATACTATCAGATTGTGGTTGTAGTTATTGAGTTATTGGGATCATGTTATTATCCATGTCTAATGTAGTCATCCTAGATGTGGTTGATTGAATCTGATCCTTGATCCAAGAGGGGTAAAACATGAGAATTATATATTATTATGGGCTTTTGTTTATGCTTTATGAACAAGATTATAATCTAACGGTTGTGTTGTTGAAAGGTTATTCTCACATGCACACTTATGCATGAACATGACACGATGTGAAAGTTCTTCTCACAATATAATGATTCTAGGGTTGAAATGTTATTCTCACCTATTGAATCTATGAGCTATCTTATGAATTATGTTGGATTGAATGTCTAGGCATTCTTCCATAAATATGAACTTAAGACAACTAAATATGTAATTGTGGGAAGTAAGGCTTAGCACCGAGTGGATGTTGAATATGAGATGGAAGCTTTTACATAAGTTGAGTCCGGCTTCCAATGGGACCTTCTACACTAGTTGAGTCTGGGTTCCCAAAGTATGAATCTAATGAGATGGAAACCTTCTACCAAAGTTAAGTCCGGGTTTCTAGTAACAATCTCCTTATCCTATAACTACGTGCCCCCGTAGGATATTTAGCTAGTGGATCCACCTAAAAACTCTTTTCCGTGTGGGTAATACTGGATTCCATGTTAAGATCACATGGTCTATGTCGGTTAATGTTAGATCCCACTATGACATATGAACAAGTACATGAATTATAAATAATGGCTACTCAAGAAGCTTTATTTAGGCATGGGTGGGATTATGGGATCTTATTCATGCATTACGCAAGTGGGCTCTGAGGGTACTTATGGTATTATTTCTCTTATGCTATGATGACCTATGTAATGAATATGCTTATGACTTATGTTGTTCCAATATCTTCAAAAATGATGTTTAACTTACTAAAGTGCATGCATTTAACAAAAATGTCCCTTTTTGCATATTTTAAAGGTTTTTATGCATGGCTATCATACTTGGTGCAATTTTTTACTAATCCATATTTTTTCTACATATTTTTACCAAGTGTAAGGTCTGGTTCTTAAGGCGATCTTCATTTGGTCCAAGCTCGGGACTAGACTATTCTCCTTGCTTATGGTGAGTCCTCAAGATTCGAGGACGGACATGGTCATTGTAGTTTCATTCTTGTACTTTTACTTTCGGATTATGTTGTTTTGGGCTGTGACTCTATTTGATTTGAATATTGTAATAGATGGCTAATTGTGACAAGTCTAGACTTCCGATTTTCTTTATAAAGACTTTTTTTACTTAAATGCTTTTTACTCTTTATTGTTCTAATACTTTACGTTATGCTATGATAAGTGGCTTACATTGTTTCTTCTAGGGTTCTATGTGCCTTGTTACATCTAGGTTGTACCCCTGGGTCGTGACAGAAATAGATTTCAGTATAGATATTCTTCCCAATACCCGTCCTATCTCTTTTCCACCATATAGAATGGTTGCAGCTGAGTTGAAAGAGTTAAAAGAGCAGTTGAAAGACCTTCTTCAGAAAGGTTTCATTTGACCAAGTGTCTCACCTTGAGGCACTCCGGTCTTATTTGTGAGGAAGAAAGATGGTTCTCTTAGAGTGTGTATAGATTACCGCCAGTTGAACAAGGTTACTATCAAGAATAAGTATCCAGTTCCCAGGATTGATGATCTTTTCAATCAACTTCAGGGTGCCACTTGTTTTTTTATGATAGACCTCAGATCTTACTATTATCAGTTGAGAGCAAGAGAAAGTGACATCCCTAAGATAGCTTGCAGGACCCGTTATGGTCATTATAAGTTCCTAGTCATGTCCTTTGGTTTGACTAATGCTCCTACAATATTCATGGACCTTATGAACAGAGTGTTTAAGCCTTATCTAGATATGTTTGTAATCGTGTTTATTGATGACATTCTAATCTATTCGAGGAATGAGGAGGATCATGCTAGTCATATTAGAATAGTTCTCCAAACTTTAAAGGATAAGGATTTGTATGCTAAATTTACTAAGTGCAAATTTTAGCTTGAGTCGGTGGCATTCTTAGGCCACATTATTTCTGGTGATTGGATTCGAGTTGACACTCAAAAGATTGAAGCAGTACAAAATTGGCTAGACCCACAACTCCAACTGATATTAGGAGTTTCTTGGGGTTGGTTGCTTATTATAGAAGGTTTGTAGAGGGCTTCTCATCTATTTCGTCCCCATTGACTAAGTTGACTCAGAAAATAGTTAAGTTTCAATGGTCTGAGGCTTGTGAGAAAAGCTTTCAGGAATTGAAAAAGAGGTTGACCCAGTGTTGACCTTACCAGAAGGTACGCAAGGCTTTGTGGTATATTGTGATGCGTCTAGGGTTGGATTGGGTTGTGTCTTCATGCATAATGGCAAGGTTATAGCTTATGCCTCCAGACAACTTAAGATTCACGAGAGGAATTACCCAACCCATGATTTAGAGTTGGTTGTTGTAGTGTTCGCTTTGAAAATATTGAGTCATTATCTTTATGGTGTTCATATAGATGTGTTCACCGATCACAAGTCTTCAGTATGTATTCAGTCAGAAAGAGATTAATCTCAGACAGAGGAGGTGGTTGGAGTTACTCACGGATTATGATATGAGCATTCTCTATCACCCAGGTAAGGCTAATGTTGTTGTTGATGCATTAAGCAAATTGTCTATGGGTAGTACCACCCATGTTGAGGAATACAAGAAGGAATTAGCCAAATATGTGCACAAACTTGCACGATTGGGAGTCTGGTTAATCGATTCCAATAAAGGAGGAGTGGTGGTGATGAATGGGGTTTGAATCATCATTAGTGTCTGAAGTGAAAGAGAAACAAGATCAAGACCCTATTTTTGCTTGAATTGAAGGCAAATGTTCATAAGCAGAAAGTGATGGCTTTTGAACAAGGGGGGATGAAGTGTTGAGGTATCAAGGTAGGTTGTGTGTAACCAAGGTAGATGAACTTAAAGAGAGGAACATGGGGAAAGCTCATAGCTCCAGATATTCTATCCATCCTGGTTCCACAAAGATGTATCGTGACTTGAGAGAAGTCTATTGGTGGAGTAGTATGAAGAGGGTTATTGCAGAGTTCGTTGCTAAGTGCCCAAATTGCCAACAAGTCAAGGTAGAGCACCAGAGGCCCGGTGGTATGGCTCAGAACATTGAACTTCCATAATGGAAGTGGGAGATGATCAATATGGATTTCATTACTGGTTTACCGCGGTCTCGCAGACAACATTGCCTTATTTGGATGATTGTAGATCAAATGACTAAATCAGCCCATTTCTTACAGATAAAGACTACCTATTCAGCAGAGGATTATGCTAAGTATATATTCAAGAGGTAGTCAGACTTCATGGAGTTCCTGTGTCCATCATTTCAGATAGAGGTGCGCAATTCACCGTATAATTTTGGAAGTCTTCCCAGAAGGGTTTGGGTTCGAAGGTGAACCTTAGTACTGCTTTTCATCCACAGACCGATGGTCAAGAAAAGCACACAATTTAGACTTTAGAGGATATGTTGAGGGCGTGTGTGATCGATTTCAAGGGTAGTTAGGATGGTCACTTACCTCTCATTGAATTTTCTTACAATAATAGTTATCGCTCTAGCATCCACATGGCTCCATATGAGGCTCTTTATAGGAGAAGATGTAGATCTCCTATTGGATGGTTTGAAGTTGGTGAGGTTGGGTGGATAGGACCAGATTTGGTTCATCAAGCTATGGAGAAAGTGAAGACTATTCAAGAAAGGTTGAAAACAGTGCAAAGTCATCATAAATCCTATACTGATGTTAGTACAAGAGACTTAGAGTTTCAAGTAGATGATTGGGTTTACTTGAAGGTGTCGCCCATAAAGGTTGTCATGAGATTTGGTAAGAAGGGGAAGCTTATTCCCCGGTATATTGGTCCTTACAGGATATCCAAGAGGATTGGCAATGTAGCCTATGAATTGGAGTTACCGTCAGAGTTACCAACAGTCCATCCGGTATTCCACATTTCAATGTTGAAGAAGTGTATGGGAGATCCTTGACTGATTATACCAACTGAAAATATTGGTATTAAGGATAGTCTATTTTATGAGGAGATTCCCGTTCAGATTCTGGATCGTCAGGTTTGCAGGTTGAGAACCAAGGAGGTAGCATCAGTGAAGGCCTTTGGAGGAATCAGTTTGTTGAGGAAGCTACTTGGGAGGCTGAGGAGGATATGAAGAAGAGATACCAACATCTCTTTGAGTCCAGAGAAATTCCAAAATAAGGTACTAATTCTTTTCTTGGAATTTATTTTAGTTGAAATGTTGTGTTACTTTGCATATTGAGTGTTTTAGTTGGGTGTTAGATGTTACCACCCTTAGTCTACTTAGAATAATCTCATTCGAGGATGATTGTTCCCAAGGGGGAGATATTCTAACACCTCGGTATTTGAAAGAGCTAAATTTTGAAAGAACTAAATTGGAAATAACCAAATTTGAAATTTTGCAAGTTATGCTTAGGCTATGAGTTTAGGTCAAACTTCAAACAACCACAACTTTCAGTACAAGATGAGTTAGATGGCCCATAAGATATCAAATGAAAGGTCTTGAAATCCTCTTTCCAACGCAGCTGAGTTTGCTAATTTTCAAGCTTGTATATAGGAGATATGCCTGTTTGAAGTCAGGCTGTCTAATTAAGGAAAGTTACCCAAAAATGTGAGGGGTATTTTGCTCTTTTTCTTAACCAATAATAAAAAAAAGGAATTATTGTAATATTTAGGGGTCTAAACTGATTTGGTTCAGTTTTCACAATCCTAATTTACGCTTAGGGTTTTAGAAGAAGAGTCTAGAAGAGAAAATAGGAGAAATGAGGGAAGATTCAAGGCGTTCATCAGAATTTCTTGTGAATCGAGGATTGTTTCGCCAAGGGTTTTTTCCCTAAGAGGTATGTTCGCTCTCATAGTGTTGGGTTCGTTCACCCACACGCCAAACATGCTATTTTAATGCAATTTCGTTCTCAAAAGTTAAAGGATTTGAGTTCTTGTTGAGTTTTCTTGGAATATCTTTCGTAACCTTAATTGTTGGGATTTTGATGAGTTCTTGAGATAAAAGTTAGTGATTACAGGATGGTTTTGAGTAGATTATCATGTACATATGTTGAGTATTCGATTATAAGTGAGTTGGGATGAAACAATTCGATTCTAGGAGAATTAGGGTTAGAAAATGAGAGAACAAAATTCGTCGGATTGATCTGGGGGAGGGGTGGCGCAGCGTGCCCCAGATGCTCCAGTAGGTCGGGCGTGGCACGCCAGCAGTGTGCAAAGATGGGGTCTCTGAAGTTTAGGGGTCGGCGCCCCACGCCAGCAATGCGCCAGGGTCGCCTGCCCCCACCTTTTTTCCATCGTTTTACCCGTCTGAGTTTTCTTAAAGCGTACCTTCACTCCCTATTGATTCTAACTACTCTAAACTACTTCTAAACATCTAGAAATCATTCCTAAAATGAATCATAACCTTGAATTCATAACTCAAATTCTAGGTAGAGTTAAGAGTCAAGTCTTGAGAGTTCTTCGAGTCATTTTAAGAAGTCTTTTACAAACTATTTTTAAACTTGTTTTAAGACTTGAGCATTTGAGTTGAGGAAGATTAGAGCTAAGTTCATTTTTGTTAAAACAATATATGGGAACTAAGTATTCCCAAGAGCAAAAATTTTTTACATTTAAGATGAGAGGAAACACCGATTTCCAAAAGCGTTCATGAGCAGTTTTGACTACTATCTCTTTTTAGAGAAACCTTTTGAGTAATAAGCTCAAGTTGAGGATGAGGAAATGTTTTATTTAAAACATATGAGCTAAGTTATATTTTGGGAGTAGTATTGAGCACCGATATGGGGAAGAGTTCCAAAAACTCACACCTCCCATAAACCATATAGCTAATGTGTGTAGAAAGGGTCATACTTTTTAGATGATTCCTGATTTACGTTTAGCATAGACTAGTGGATCCACTTAGTTGAGGAGTTCTATACCCCGACAAAGTATAGGATAGTTCTGGCAGTGTGGGCTAGACAATGTATCATCACATAGCTCATAGTGATGGTTGTCGGTTAGAGAATCTCCCAAACAAAGTTTACTTTGTATTTTTGTATACAAACAGAGTTTATATTGTATTTTCTAATACATTGAGTTGGTATCTACTAATTTAGAGATTTCTTTATACGACATTATTGTAATTCTTTTATATTGAAATGAGGTTGAGTTGAGTTGAGTCGAGGTAAGTTGTTTCTTCAGTTCCAGTTCAAGCTGATGTCATGTTTTAGATTTCCCCTCACATGCCCGTACATTCAATGACCTGGCGCCATTTGACCTACAATGTTTTATGATGCAAATACTGGTAACCAAGATCATCAACTAGCACTTCGTTGATCCGACTGAGTTCTAGATTCGTTGGTGAGCCTCATTTCTTCCGGAGGATCCCTCAGTTATTTTTGTCATGTTATTTAAGTTTTTTTTAGAATTATTGGGGGTCTTGTCCCGACATCTCTTATAGTATTAGAGGCTTTATAGATAGATAGACAGTAGTTCATGAGTCTTTTCATTTTCAAATATTAATGTTCTAGCTTTGAGTTGCCTCTCTGGCTAGTGAATTTTTTTTTTCTAAAATATTCTGAGTTTACTTTTGAGACAGTTGAGTAAAGTTTATCTTTTAAGATTATTCTATGTTGAGTAAGTCTTCCGCTGAGAGTTGAGCCAGGCCAAAGGTTTGCTTGGGGCCAGCAATGGTTCTCGAATAGCGGCCACGTCCAGGGTGTAAGCTCGGGTAGTGACATTACCAAAACATCTAGACATTCTCCAAAATAAAGCTTCAAGTGTTGCCCATTTACTTTGAATGTCGATCCTTCTTTGCTTTCAACCTCAATTTCCCCATTTGCGAACACTCGAGTGACCTTGAATGGGCCTGACCACTTTGATTTGAGTTTACCTGGGAAGAGTCTCAAATGAGAGTTATAAAGCAAAACAAGATTAACAACTTTAAATTCTTGTCCAAGAATTTTGGCATCATGCCACTCCTTCATTTTCTACTTGTAAAGGGCTAAACTCTCATAAGTCCTCAGTCGAAACTCCTCCAATTCATGGAGTTGATTGACTCTACCTTTTGAAGTGTCCCCCCAATTCAAGTTTAGCACCTTCAATGCCCATAATGCCTTGTGTTCAAGTTCGATTGGTAAGGTGACATGACAATTGGAGTTTTGAAAGCGGTGCGATACGCCCAGAGAGAATCATCCAACTTCTAAGACCAATCAGTCTTATTTGCATTGACTATTTTTGCCAGAATTCCCTTGATTTATCGATTTGATAATTCAAATTGGACACTTGTATGCAGATGATAAGGGGTTGAAACTTTATGCTTAAATCTATATTGAAACGACCCCAAAAATGCCCGAAAATGTGCTTCGGAAACACCTATAATTGTAATTTCCATATATCTCAAAATCCGTGCATCATTTCAGAAATTCGACTTCATATTCTTATTCAGGGGGTCAAATTGAGTGGGAAATGAGT
>JAJOOF010013608.1:0-33104 GCA_029582545.1 Solanum lignicaule
TGCTCTACAAATGATTTTATTCAACTTTCAAAAAGAGGATTTAGAGGGTAATTTTGTCAAATAACTTCTAATAATTAGCACTATTAATTAATTGATTTTCTTAATTAGTGTTTCAAAAAACACTTAAAATAGACCAAAGAGAGTAAGATTATTGAGTGTATATATTTTTCTTCATCATATATATTAATACAAGTATTTTGTAGCCATATACTAGTCCACTTATGTATAATGTGTCTCCGTATTACTATAGTCAGAGACAAAATCAAAATTTTCATTAAAGAAATTCAACATTTATATAAATAGGCCAGATCATGCTTATGTGGTTACGTTTTAAATATTAAAACTTATATTCAAATGATCTGATAGTGTAAAAATAATTCCTTGCAGATGTATCGAACTGTAAAAACAACTGATAAATCAGCAGCAGGAGCAGCTTCTTCAGGTAAAAAAAATAGTTTATGAATGATTGTTCATTATTATAAGGTATTTTTAAGAGTAAATTAAATAATAAAAGTATACAATATGCTTTAAAATATTTTTTGTTTATGAAGAAAAATTGATTTATTTTTTTTACCTTGTGAACATGTTTAGGACAATCAGAGGTGTTTGATACTGTATCATCTGGGGATAATTCTGATGATTTAGTACTTGAAATTAAAACTTCAAACAAGTCTGAATTATCAGTTCAACAAGGTAGACAAAATATGTATAATCAAGAGAAAGATTATGGTGGACTTTGGAGTAACTCTTCAAGGTAAACATTTATATATATGCAACTCAATTAGTATTTATTAATGAAGTCCATTTATGCTTGATTTAATCCATAGAACTAATTAATGAGACGATTATTAGCTTATGAAGTTAAAAGTGTTTATTTTAAAAAGTTGATGTGTTTAGTCCAACATGAAGTATTTTTAGTAGTAGCATAAGTTGTATTGATCAGATGTAATGTCCATTAATAATGATTTATTAATGTGAAGTATTTTTTTAGTAGTAGCATAAGTTATTTTTCAGAATCTGCAAAAAAATATTGTCTGAGAAGCACTTGGATTTTGACCAAACACAAATTATTGCTCTAATTTTTTGTTATGTGCAATATTTTTGAATGCTTTTGTATGATAAATTTATGACTCCGCCATTACTGATAAAGACATTTGAAACTAGACCCCTACACTAGGAAACTTAAGTGTCAAAGTTAAGAATATAAAAAAAATAGGTGTAACATTTTTTGATAAAATGTTTTTGTTAAATAAATTTTTGACTCTGTCACTACGATACGATAAAATATTTGAAACTAGATCCCTTACTAGGAAACTTAGTGTCAAAGCTAACACTAGCTATAGTAAGAAGATGGCCCCCATGTATATACATGTAAAATTCTTTAATTTGGTGCAAAAAAGTTGGGATAGTAATATCATAATAAAAAGATGGAAAGACAAGAAAAAGACTAAAAAAAGAAAGAAGCATGAGTACTATAAAAATAATATGTGACATAGTACTACTAAAAGATTGGCTTTCTGTTTTCTTAGTTTCACTTTTTTCTTCTGCATGCATGGCCTCCACTGATGATAGAAAAATATTCTATCTTTATTTGTGATTATGTAGCAGGGAAAGTTGGCAACTGCATGGCAAACTAGGAGATTATCCAGGAAATTCACCTTCTTTAGAGGTACTATAATATTATTTTAAATTACAAAGTTTCTATGTGCATTTACCATTGTGTCCTTGCTCGAGTCGAGGATCCATCATAAACAGTTATCTAAGACTGTGTATATACCATCTTCACTAGATTCCACTTGTGAGATTACACTGCATATATGTCACTGTAAATGTTACTTCATGCTTTACTTAATTAAGCCAGGGTCTATTAGAAACAGTCTTTCCACCGATGCAAGATAAGGATAAGACTGTGTATAAATCTCCCTTTTCAAACCATACATTTAAAAGATTACACTAGTAGATGCTATTTCATGCTTATGCAATGTGGATATTTTTGCTTATGTTCAGAGAATAATATGGACGATTTGAAAATTACTTGTTAACTAGTTTCAATTTATGTGACATGATGCGCATTATATATGATCTAGGGTCAAACCAACTAATTTTCAATGTGAATTCGAAAAGTACTAGCTATGAAATTGTTGATATCTATAGTTTGTTGCCTTGACTATAAAGTAGACTTTTGATAATCCGTCCTTAATTTAATCTGATTAGCAACGAATTTTACTGTATAAACACATAAGTTGTTCATCGTTAATTCTTGTCTTTTTGTAACAATTTATGTATAATATGCATGCCTCTAATTAGGGGCGGAGCTAAGTAGAGTAAAGGGATTCATATGTTGAGATTATATTACATATATGATTAAAATTATTTCTAATGTATATATAGTAAATGTTGAATCTTCTTTAACGTCTTTGTATGTTAACTTTTTCATGTTTTAAACCTTTTCTCTGAAAATTCTAGCTCCGTCGTTGCATCTAATATATACATAGATAGGGTAGAATTTTTGGATAGTTGTACATACACACAACATCAGTATATATTCCTCAATCTGTCCTTTTGATTCCTTAGCTTAGCTTTATTTACACACACTTTTCTTATTTCTACTTAATTATTATTCTTCCTTAGTAATAAATTAATTATTATTATTATTATTATTTTGTTTTTGAAAAAACAGAAAAACATGGAAGCAAAATGCACAAGCTATGAAGGAATATCAACAGAAGTGAGTTCATCAAGCATAACACAAGCAAGTCCAAAGAAGCTTAATTTGGATTTCACTTTAGGAATTCCTAATATTTCATAGTAATAAATAAAAAAAATGAAACAAATATATATTAAAGTTTTTGCATGGAACAAAAAGTTGTACTCATTTTGAAATCATTAGTTAAAAGAAAAAAGAAAAAAGAGGAAAAAAGTGATGGAAAAAAAGGCAAGGAGACAAGATAAAGCAAGAAAAAAGAGAAGGGAGGGGGAAAAAGTGCATTTTCCTTTTTCCACTTATATAATATTCTTGTTTTGATTTCCAAATCAAATATTTACATTATTAAATTGTTCCTTTTGTTTTTTTTTTTCCCATCAAAATTGGGAGAGAAAAAAGAGTACTTGATTTTAGATTTTTTTAGGAGAAATATTAGTCACTACTCACTATATATAAGAGAGTTTTATTATCCATTTCTTAATTTGCTACTCTTGTAAAAATAGTACCTAGAGAAATTTTTTTATCTTTCCCTTGGTAATTGTATGGGGCATTTATATTTAACAAAAAAAAATAT
Source organism: Solanum lignicaule (assembly GCA_029582545.1). Taxonomy (NCBI): domain Eukaryota; kingdom Viridiplantae; phylum Streptophyta; class Magnoliopsida; order Solanales; family Solanaceae; genus Solanum; species Solanum lignicaule. The sequence continues at coordinate 3,279 of JAJOOF010013608.1, forward strand.
ACTACCAATTTTTATGTTTGTCTTCTAATATTTTTTTTCTTGATAAATAGTCTCTGATAAAATTTGTGTACATCTTTTCTTTTTTTTTAAATTTTTTACTTATGAAGTTATACTTAATATATTATTGTTGTATTCTAAAATCTTTGTACCTCTTAAGATGGATACTTAAGGTCTTGATCATAATAGTTCTGGTATAAACGTTTAAGTTTTATGCACTAATCGAAAAAAATAAGAATTTGTGATAGCAGATTTTATAGATAAACAATAAAATTTATCTCTAATAATATTTAGAAATGAATTAGCAATGACACATTCTCAAATAAAATTATTAGCTATTATATTTATATCGTTAATTTAACGATGAAATTCATAACTAATTCTATTCTATTTGTAGTGAGGATAATTACAGGCAAGACTTTATGTTAAGTAAATTGGTAATTTAATAAAATGATAATAATTAACTAACCTGATGTCACATGTTAAAATTCACTAATGACATAAATAAGTTTACATGATTAATGTATATAACTTAAATCCTTAATTTAACGGCATATAGTATCTCTTTCTTAAACGTTTACTATATCACTAATTAATACTCTACTAACACTACAAAAAAAGTGTGAATTACATGAGGATTTTTCTGGGGATTAGTATGAAAATTCGCAGGAAACTTATTTTCCTGCAAATTTTCATACTAATTCCCAGGAAAATCTCCATGTTATTCACAGTTTTCTTGTAGTGTATAAGTTGAGCAGTTAGAAGAAAATGAGAATGAAATATAAATATTTCTTGTTGACTAAAATATTCTAAAAATATTTGATTAACTTATTTTCCTATAATTTAATGAAAATGATTTATCTAGATAAATTAAGAAAAAATATTTTCAAAACTTTTCTTTAATCTGACCATTTCAAAATGGATATCCAACTCGATATTCAAATTTTGACCCCGATCAAAAATTAATTCCTAATCTTTACTCTCGATCATTATTTGAGATCCAAATCCTAACCCTAACCACAAACCTTAACCTGAACCCAACCCGATCCGATCCTACCCAAATTTATTGTTGGAGGAGGAATGCCTATTGCATCCTAGGCATTGGCAAATGCTTTACACTTTCCCAACAAATAAAGATATTGCAAAGGAAAAGATTAGAGGAATTATTGGTAAAGGAGCTAAAAGAATGTAAACCATAGGAAATAAAAAATAACAAGAAAAAGACAAAGAAAAGAATAAAAGGATGTTATGTATAGTAGTCATTTTTATGCTCATTAAGTGAGTATATCTTTTTCTTTATCAAAATCTTGTTCCCCTTTTTTAATATAAATAATTGTACTTAAATTTTCACAAATGACTTTCCAAAATATTCTCACACTTTTTCTTGAAAAATCCTTCAATTTTCCATATATTACTTGTCCTAAACAAACAATGTGAGTTTCAAAATTGTGAAAAATTAATTTGCATGAATTTCCCTCTAAATAGTAATATCGAAAATCACTTTTTTTCTTAAAAAAAATCACTTGAATTTGAAAAATCATTATTATTGTATATTAATTTGAAATTGTGATAAACTTTATATTCTAAATCCACTTCTAAATTTATTAATAAATGGTAAAAATTGCTTTAAAACTTTCATCTATGGAAAGGCAAAAGTGAAATAATGTACGTGTAGATTATAATTCACTTTAATTATTATTTCCTTTATATCTATAGTAAAAAGTAAGTGTAGGGTTTACAATATTAAGGAATATGAAATAATAATTCTTCTTTTTATTCCATTTGTTTTTAGTATTGCAAAAAAGCTTTAGATATATACCCCACTTAAAGCAACCTTGACCTTAAGAAGAAAAGTTATTAATGATTGATTACAACTCAATTATTGAAGATCTTTTATTTTTATAATTTTCTATAATCTTAATTATAGATTGTACGTTTGAGCTAATGTATTAAAGTATGAGATTGGTTCACATGCGTTTAGAGTGTTGTATATATAATGGCAACATGATTTTGGGCGCTCGGTATATGTAAGAGAGTTTTATGTTAGCGAAATAATTTTAGAACACGATACTAATCATTTAACCATAGTTAAATGGCACACACATGTATTATAATATGATATTGGTTGGCTCGATATGTGTAGAGTGTTGTATGCAAGCGAGCGATACGATCATTTTATTTGCTCAATGCGTGTAAACTGTTGTATACTAGTTGGTGATTGAACTATAGTCCATGGATTTTTAATGATACGTGATTCCGATTTGTTTTTTGGCCGAATTTTTTTATGGACGTCCGTTACAACCTTATTAATGGAGTCAGTTGATCCCGAGGGGGTAAACAAACACATTTTCAAGTTCAAAAGACCCCCAATGCGGGAAAGACTGAATTTACAGTTTTTCGTGTGCAGTAGTCTATGAATTTTTGGTGATACGTGATCCTGACTTGTTTTTGGCTGAAATTTTTTATGGATGTCCATTACGATCTTATTAATAGAGTCAGTTGGTCACGAGGGGCTAACGGTCGCATTTTCAAGTTCAAAAGAGCCCCAATGCGGGAAAGACCGAATTTACCATTTTTCGTGTGTCCATGGATTTTTGGTGATACATGATTCCGACTTGTTTTGGACGAATTTTTTTATGGACGTCCATTATTACCTTATTAATAGAGTCAGTTGGTCTCGAGGGGAAAACAGATACATTTTCAAGTTCAAAAGATCCCCAATGCGGGAAAGACCGAATTTACCATTTTTCGTGTGCTATAGTCCATGGATTTTTAGTGATACGTGATCCCGACTTGTTTTTGATCGATTTTTTTCATGGACATCCCTTACGACCTTATTAATAAAGTCAGTTGGTCCCGAGGGGCAAACAGATGCATTTTCAAGTTCAAAAGAGCCTCAATGCGAGAAAGACCAAATTTGCCATTTTTTCGTGTGCTATAGTCCATGGATTTTTGGTGATACGTGATTCCAATTTGTTTTTGGCCAAATTTTTTATGGACGTCTATTATGACCTTATTAATGAGGTCAGTTGGTCACGAGGGAAAAACAGACGCATTTTCAAGTTCAAAAGAGCCCCAATGCAGGAAAGACCGAATTTACCGTTTTTCATGTGTTATAGTTTATGGATTTTTGGTGATACGTAATCCCGACTTATTTTTTGCCGTAATTTTTATGGACACCCGTTACAACCTTATTAATGGAGTCAGTTGGCACCGAGGGGAAAACAGACGCATTTTCAAGTTCAAAAGAGCCCCAATGCGGGAAAGACATAATTTACCATTTTTTCGTGTGCTATAGTTCATGGATTTTTTATGATACATGATCCTGACTTGTTTTTTTACCAAAATTTATTATGGAGTCAATTGGTCATGAGGGGATAACAGACGTATTTTCAAGTTCAAAAGAGCCCCAATGAAGGAAAGATCGAATTTACCATTTTTCGTGTGCTATAATCCATGGATTTTTGGTGATACGTGATCCCGACTTGTTTTTGGCTGAAATTTTTTATGAATGTCCGTTACGACTTTATTAAGGGAGTCAATTGGTCCCGAGGGGCAAACAGACGCATTTTCAAGTTTAAAAGAGTCATAATCTGAAAAAGATTGAATTTACTATTTTCGTGTGCTATACTCAATGGATTTTTGGTGATATGTGATCCCGATTTATTTTTGACCAAAATTTTTTATGGACGTCCGTTACGACCTTATTATTGATTCAGTTGGTCACCAGGGGCAAACAAACATATTATCAAGTTTAAAAGATCGTACTAAAGACAATGAATTTTTTTTGAAAATGATAGATTTCCAAAAAATAAGTAAAAGCAGAATGAAAGACAGTCCTATATTGACAAGGACGAGCTTTTTCACGAACAAAGCTTCGCGGGAAAGACCGAATTTACTATTTTTTATGTGCTATAGTCCATGAGATTTTTGTGTTACGTGATCCTGACTTGTTTTTGGCCAAACATTTTTATGGACATCCTTTACGACCTTATTAATAGATCAGTTGGTCCTGAAGGGCAAACATATACATTTTCAAGTTCAAAAGAGCCCCAATGCGGGAAAACCCGAATTTACCATTTTTCGTGTGCTATGTCCATGAATTTTTGTTAATACGTGACCTCGACTTGTTTTTGGCCGAAATTTTTCATGAACGTCCATTTCGACCTTATTAATGAATGAGTTGGTCCCAAGGGGCAAACAAACGCATTTTCAAGTTCAAACAAGCCCCAAAGCAAGAAAAACTAAATTTACCGATTTTCGTGTACTATAGTCCATTAATTTTTGGTGATACGTGATCCCGACTTATTTTTGGCCGAAATATTTCATGGACGTCCGTTACAACCTTATTAATGGCATGAGTTCATCTGCCTTGTGTGATGCATTACTAAACTTACACTCCATATACTCTGATTTAGTCTTACTCAGTCTGAAGCCTTTAAATTCTAGGATTTGTCTACAAACCTTTTAGACTCTATTGTTAACACGATGACATGTCTTGTCGACAATATTATATCATCCGCAAATAATATACAATTTAGTAGTTTCTCCTTTATTATGATGTGTCAATTCATTTATCACCAAAATAAATAAAAATAAGTTCGACTCTATCGTACATGTCCTTATCACCATAATATATGTCATAAGTACTAGAAATAATATAAAATTTCAGTGAGGACATATATATATATAGTTTTTTTTCGATTTCTCACCCTATACTACTCCATTAGTCTCCTCTCCTTGGAAAAATAATTATGTTGTCGGTCCGCTCCGATATAAATCTAAATTAATTCTCGAAAACAAAATTAAACCCTTTGATATAAAGTACAAACTACAAAGGCAAATCTCAATTTTTTTCCTCAAGTTAAATCCACAGCACAAATGTGTAGTAGTCATATTCTTATAGGAATAGTTTGAAAAGTGCCTTGAATGCTGAGCAGAAAAAGACAGCACAGTCCAGAGAAAGGACAGAGATGAAACTATATTTTATTAATTTATAATAAGTAAAATTAAGAAGTATGGTCTCTATCACAACCAGCACCTCATAATATATTTTTATCAAGGAAATTAATTTGTTCAAATAGACTTTTTAGAATAAGCAAAACGTTACACAATCATCTTATAATTTTACACCTATTCCTTCTAATGTTTAATATCCATTTGAAGGATTAATACAGATTCTCGCTATGTAAAATTCATTTAAAAACAAGCACTCTTTATTAAGATTTTTTTTTTATTTTAAACTCAAAATTTCTGATTAAATGCGAAAGATGTTATCACCATGATTCTTGTTACTGGTCCTATATTCTGTACATGCAAATGAATAAAATGCATGAATAAGTCAGAGAAACAGTAGAGGGGGTGGCAGGGCAGTTGAAGGTGGGTGGGGAGAATGAGTAGGTGTAGTGAAAAGTGATCAGAGAGATGTCAATCATAGAGCAATGGATTGGAAAATCATTAAATGATGCTTGGTCCCTTCTCTTAAATCAAGTGAGATATACATTGAGAATGAGAGTTTTTTTATATAAAAAAATCGATGTTTGGTATTTGTATTAGAGATCGATTAAATTTGATTTTGCACTAAAGCCCCACATTAAAGGATAAAGAGTTTGTATCTAAGGAGACTAGAATCCGAGACCTTTGATTAAGGATGAAAGAGTACTCCTATTCTATCGTAACCCTTGTTATATGATGAGTTTTATGTGACATAATACACATAGAACATGTATGAGGTCGCAATTTTACCATCAAAGAAGCACTAAGCTCGCAAAAAATTGTTTTGCTTCTGTGCTTAGTTCTAAGTGAGAGCACATAATTTATCATTTTAACTGAGGTCGCAATTTTGCGTCTTAGATAAAGATAATTAATAAAATGATAAGATCACATTTATGCATCTTGACCTATAAATCCTCTTTAAAAATATGAATCTTTAATTCAATGAATGAGTAATAAGAATGATTAAAAGGAGAGCTTGGAGCCACGAAAAGAAGTTTTAGAGCAAGTTCGAATCTATAGTAATATATAATTAAGTGTATAAAATCATTGTCTGTGTTTCGAATTTCTCTATAGATTTTGGTCAAGCACCCAAAATCTATAGACCATATTCCATACAGATCCTACCCCATGTCCTATTGACACAGGTGCAACACGAAAAGTGAAGATTCTACTCAACTTAACATAAAAGTAGTAAGTGAAGGTCAGTACTTGATGAATTTAGGAAACAAAACTAATCTTGAAGCAACTGTAGAAACAATTTTCTTTGTATCTATTCATGTAGTCTCAAAGCCAAAAAGACCCTTAGCTACAAAAAGAATAATGACGCCATTGACAGGGAGATAGTAGATGTCACATTTAAATCAGAGACCTGACCTGATATTGGACATTGGACCTCACAAGAATCGACCAATTTGTTAATAACAAAATGTACATGAGTGAAGTACCTAACCTGAATCTACTATCTTCTCGTGGCAAAGGAAAGATACCATTATCGGCTATTCCACTACGTATTGCTACCTCCTAGCAGCACAAATATCAGTTAACTCTGCCCACGAGGCAGATAGAGATGTTCTCCTGCCAAAGACGAAAAACACCCTGGCCCGAGAACCATAAGAATCATCAGCGCTCCGTTTGCCCCATTTTGAGGCCTGCACATAGAATGTACTTCCTGAATCTAAGTTTTGGTTAACAGTTGCATAGCTGCTTCCCCTAAATATTTAGCTTTTCATCCTTTCGTTGGAGAAAATGGGTGTTAGTGAAGTTGGATTTTATGAGTTATTCAGTTCTTCCTCCAAACTTAAAAATTGAAGGACCTTGACTTTCAGCCTCTTTGGTCCTATCTCTATTGGAGGTGGTTCTCCAACAGTCTTACCCAACTCATACCCGGACTTTTCATCTCTTTTATGCTCGTTTTGCTTGCTAGATGCTTCTTCGTTAGCCCCTTTCTTAAACTTAACAGAGATGGGAAGCGTACCACCTCTGGCCGACTTGTCTTCCTTGGAATGGATTGAATTAGCATTGGAACTATGAGTTACATTTTCAGCCTTGGAACCATCTGATGAATACAAAGACCCGACCCTTTCAGTTTGATGTTTCCTTAATCGTTTGTAACCCTGAAAAAGTAAATGCCAAGAATACTTCAGTAGCTTATAGTAGAATTTCACACCAAAAACAAGAAATGTCCTCATTGAAGCAAGAAAAAAAAAGGTGAATGCAACTTTCAACTGGTCAATGAAATAGAAATACAACAGCATTTGGAGATAAACAATATAAAATTTTACTTTGATACATGAGGCTAAGGTCCATACTATCCAGTTAAACAAAGCAATTAGTTTCATTTCTTGTTAACCTGCCAAGAGAAGGTCATAAACTACCAATAACCCACCTGGATTGACAGAGTGTAGCTAGCAAAACTATGTGAGCGAGCCCCATCACTAAATACACTCTTAATTTTGCTTCAAATTTGATAACAAAATCAAAAAGAAGTTCTTACAAACCATAAGGAAACTGATTTATAAAGCAATGTAGCGAAATTTCAATTTGGGTTTGAATGCAAAATTGAAGCAAAAGTCAGGATGCAATGCAAAGCTTAATCTATAGTTACCATAAAATACCTATAACCTAGCTACTCAACATTGGTTTCACGATTTCTTGAAAACAATACGATGACGATTTGCATCTCAAGTTTAGCAATTTGACTTGTCAGCCTTTCTACTACATAGCAACTTTTGCATATCTTTCTTTATCTATTCAACTCAAACTAAAGAATAATATGATTCAAAAAATATTTTAGAAGTAAATCACTATTTTAAGCACTTCTACAATTCTCTATTACTTGAGAATTTTTATCTTTTGACCATCTAACTATTAAGTTACATAGCAAATTATGAACTCAATCCCTTCAAGAATCAAAGAAGTATATAGATTATGTATGTTAAAAGACTAATTTATGCAAAACATCAAAGGGGAGAACATGAATGAAGGCAGAAGATACACATTGAAAAGCTAAATAGAAACCAGCAAGTACTTATTTGTCACCCTTTTCCCCTTGTCATAGAACTGTTTAACTAGAAACTTTAATTTGAAAACAGAAAAAGAGCAAAAGATTGCACCCAAACTAAGACCTCAGTATCCACATACCTGGTGCTCAACATTAACTGATGTTGAATCATGTTTACTTCCATGTTCTGCTCTACAACGTCGCTTCACTCTGAAAATTTCCGTATCAGACTCATCATTGTCTTGGTCAATAACAGTTCTAACATCTGAAACATGAGCTACTTTTTCATGTACTTTTAAATAGTCAGCACTAGGTGAGCAAGCTGATCTTTCCCTTCTACACCTAGAAATGTCTCTAAAAGGCTTCACAGATACAGCATTTCCTACTTGTGAGTTATAAGCATTTTCCTGTACCTGCGCAAGCAATAAGCTTGAGATCAATTAAAGCATTTCCATTTCTGCATGACAGAAGTCAAAACAGTTCTACAAATATAATAACCTGGATGAAGGTAACAGGTAACTTACATTAATATTAGTGGGGAGGCAGTCTTTCCGCTCCATTGTCGAACCAGTATTGGGCACAAGTTCAATACTAGAGGCAGGAGCATTGGAAGCTTGCTCATGAAATGCTTGTTCTATCCAGTCCTCAGCTTTTACTGTCCATTCAAAATTTATTTCACAGTATGGAACATATCCTTCCTCTTCAGCTTGCGGAAACATTTTCAAGAGGAGAGCAAAGTCATCACCTTCTTGATAATGCCCAACATCATGCAAAACATTGTCATCCAGCTCAAACTTTCTAGCTGTAGTTTCAATGTCCAAAATATCTTCCCTTAAGCAAAGGGTTCTACTGCTGCCACAAGGAAAATGAAGTGACCTAGGATCTGATGAAGAAACCATTATACCAATTCATCAGGTCTTAAGTGTGTCGTCAGTATAATACTATAATTAACAAATATAGACAAAGAAAAGGTTTTATTCAAACATACCATGGCGAAGGCATGCTGCATGTGAATAGCAGCTGCAGTTCAGATATGCTACATAACTGTCACGCTTGCATATGCTGCAGAGGATAGTGCCGTGTGAAAATGATGATATACCAGAAAATGCTTTTAATCTCAGAAGGCACCAACGAGCACGATGCTGAAACCGCATTAAATTTATAAAAGAAACTTTGATGGTATGGTGGGTGATCAAGTCTGCAGATGAATAAGCTGGATATTCAAGTTCCAAATCCATATGTAAAAGCATTGCTTCTTTGCAGAGAAGTTCCTCATTGGGAAGAAGAGGCACCCTGTTCAGGAGTGCATAACGGCGGCTAGCAATTGAACCGATTGGAAACCAATCACCAGTTGCAAAGTTTACAGCCTCACCACAGTTAAAACCTACACATTAGGGAAAGGGAATTAATTAACACTAATTGTAAACTAAGATGAAATCCCAAGAATTAAAAAAAAACATCAAGGCCCAAAATTAGAGGAGTACTCGAGAGCTGTCAGACTTGCAGGTTTCAGGTATTACGCATCCTTAGACTCTTAAGTCTAGAAAAGAAAATAGAGGCTTACCATGGCTGAATCCGGCATGATATGCTCTTGGAAAAGTTACTATGAATTCACCAGGCTTTTGAACAGCTTTATAGACAGGAACATCATGTTCTGATAAAAAGTTAGGAGGAAAAAATGTTGTCTTCTGCAAAAGCACATCGAAAGCTCCATCCTCTCCATCGGTGGTTAAGATATTATTGTTATAGACATGCTCTCGGACAACCTTTTCAAAGTCGAGTGCTGCATGACCTGGAATACCGTACCAGGTTTTTGCTGCCCCGCAGTGATGATAATTGATGCTATACACACATACGAAGAGATGATTAGTCCCCAAATTAACCGAACTAACATATATGCTTTGAATTAAAGAACACACCTGTACAAGTAGTGATCTTCAATATGCCAGGCAAACATACTAAATAGCATTCCAATGTACAACATCGGCTCGGTAACTCCCTATAAGATACATAAATAGGAAGTCAGGAATAATCATGTTGGATCAAAATTTCAATGATAAAGGTGCAAAAACTAATCTGTTTACCGGGATTGCTTTTTCGAGTAGTCGAAGTATTGATTTAGGTAGGCAAGAAAATCTCTGAAACCAAAAATAGAGGATTTATTAGAAGAAAGATGGTAAGCAAAAAGACAATTAGCACCGTTATACTACATCTTATGTTGACGGGAGTCAGGAAAAGCTGATGCACGGAAAATTCTGAGAATTTTTTTTTACTCTATCCTTCGTGTGGAAGGGTCAGAAACGAAGAAAAAAAGGATATACCAGAATAGCTAAGGAAAAGAGTAAAAGAGAACGTCGAGGGAAAACACTAGCAAACAACACTGACAAGGCTAGCACTGACAAAATGTTTCAAAAACATGAATGCACAATAAATTTGCACACTAGATGCAAGGCACAAAGACTCATTTTATACTGTCAATAGAACATATCCCTAAAGATAAAGAAACTCCATATTAGGAATAGCATAACAAAAAGAAACTTGCTATGAAATCTACACCTTCATATTCCATTTGCATTTTCCAAGTTCATCATCGGGAGAAGATGAAAATGCACTACCATCGACATCGCATGCATATTCGACACTCTCAGTCTTTCCGGAAGCTATTTCATGCCAAAATTCTTTTTCCATAAATGAAGGAGGAAGACATCCAGCACTACAATACCTACGAGCATAAACCTTGTTCGCCATTTTCTCGAAATCACGAAATGTGTAGTTTCTGGAAAAACATATTTTTTTCTCAAAAGCTGACAAATAATCAATTAAGTGAACACCAAATACGATGAGGAACTAACCTCCCGCTCATGAAAAAAGTGACCTTGTCATCTGTATCCCATTCAGCTAGACGAAGTGGCTGTACCCTTGTTGTAAATTTAAAGCCAACCTTCTCTTTCATCAAAACTACTCCAGCAGGAACAGAAGCCATGATTGGGGAAACAATCTTGCATATTCCTGTTACATTTCAAACGTAGAATCAACTCTTATCAAACAAATGAAGCCAACAGAACCAACAACTATTCTTAGACAAGAACATGGTCCAGAAAAAGCAAGAGGCAATTACAGTATGTTTTTGACAATAGTTAGGACAACTTTGAGCTACCAAAATATAAATGGGAAGAGCTCTACAGATAAGGCCAAAGACACTAGATAGCAAGTACATCAATGTTCTTAACAGCCAGGGTCCATCACAGAAACATATTTAATCAGGACTAGCACGTAAATTCTACCGGAAAGCTAATTGAATCATGTTTGCAAGGAGAGACATAAGAATGGACATTGACTTATTTGACACAGACTATTAATATAGACCATACCATATTTAGAAGCTTCGGGAGTTATGTTCTGGAGATAAACTAAAGGATCCTCAAACTCCTCTTTACTTGGATAATACACTGGACATTCTGGAATTTTATCAGTCCATTCAAGATCAGATGTATCAAACTTCGCAACCTTGTGCTTTGGGAAAACATCTCTTTCATTTAAAGAAGTCCCAGACCCTGAATGCATATCAGCATTAACACGAATTCTTACACCACAGGGAGCTGAAGATCTTAGGGCATCTCCTCCACTTCTACTCATCGTACTGCTGACAGAAGTCAAATCATTCATAGATTCTGCTTTCTTTCGTTGAAGCCTTTTTCGCTTCAAAAACTCCAACATAGCTTCCCTCGACATTCTATCAGCAACCTTTAGATGAAACATTCAAGAAAAGGTCACAAACCCATAGTCCAAGTTCACATACTTCATTTACATTTTTTCTTTTATAAATTAGGACAAGTAGAAGAAATGGTTACACAGTTCAAATATGGAAAAAGGTTATTTATATATAGCAATGGCAGAAAGTACCACCTAAACATGTGATTCAGTACAATTTGTAATCACAGAAATACTGCATGTATTTAAAGTTAATACTTCAGATTTTGCATAAGAAACCACAGAGAAAATGGGAAATCGGTTTTATGGCCCATTACAAAAGCTATTTTAGTTATATAGATTTTCCAACAGGAGATCATTATAGGCAGGGGCAGAGCTATGCTTCGCGACGGGTTCAACATGACCCAGTAATGTTGGCTCAAACCATGTATTTGTGTTTAAAAAACCACTTAATATTATGTATAAATAATTTATCAAGAACCCATTAAGCTGAATTTTCTAAAATCTAGAACTGATGAACTCAAAAATCCAAGCTCCACCTTTGTTTATAGGTTCATTTTCTTCTATTCAAATTGCAATGGGCCACTGAAGATCATATCCTCCTGAGAAAACTACTACTACTACTATGCAGAAAACAAAACTAGTTAGTATTAGCTATATGAATCAGCAGTATCTGTTCTGCTCTATATATTTGGACTGTTTCATTCCAATACTAACACTGCAAAAACATAATATACGAAACCTTAAATTTTCAAAAAAAAAAAAAAACTATAGGAATTGTTTGTTTTCTATTAAAATGCTCGCGATCCAAACTTCAAGCGTAAAGAACAAAATCACATTCACCATTATCAAAATAGGAAAAACTTACACGAAACGTCACACTCTTCTAAATATAAACTGTACCGTCAACTGTTCTCATAGCATCGTATTCCAAAGTTCTACTCCCCTCCGGCAGTCTTCTCCTACACTTCACCTGAAAATTAAATCAGAAACAGCAACAACGAAGGAAGAAGAAAAAAAAAAGAGAGAGAGACCGTCAGCCAAGCCCTAGAACACAATTTACAGCACAATAAACGATAAACAAAGCATTAGGCTGCCTACATTACGTCGAGACTGCATAAACCAAGCCAAACTCAGAGATCAGAACGATTTCACAGCTCGAGCGATCGAACTACGCACAGGAACAAGGTACACTACTATAAAACAAAGCACAATAGAGAATCTGAGAGAGTTTATATTCTCTGGAGACACTGTACACCAGCGAACAAGTAGCTTCCCGGCAACACGAAAAACGTTTGCCGGAGAATCCGGATACTCTATCCACGCGCGGAAACAACGGACACTGTTCAAAAGCGAGGAAACAGAGAAACTATGCGCGTTGCAACTTCTACGGCGACCGTTCACCGGCGAACAAAGCAGTTCTCCGGCGGGAAATGGAGAAAGCAGAGAGAGAGAGAGAAGGGAATAATTTTAGAAAAAATGAAAAAGAGAAAAAAGTGTAGATAATTTAGAGAGTTATATATAATCAAAAAGAAAAAACGAAATAAATAAATGAATAAATCGATCAAATTGGAAATAAATAATTCGATTTTAATTGTTTAGTTGTAAAAAACAAGAAGTGTGAAGGAAAGTGGTTGATAATTTGGTTCAACCAAATGTCTGCCGGCTCTCGAAAATAATCATACCCTTTGCTTTTTTATTTGCTCGGTGTTCGACTAATTTAAATTTACGTTAAAAAATTACAATTTAAAATAAATGGTTCCACAAAAGATGGTTAAATTATATTTTGAGAAAAACACTTCCAAAATGTGATTAAGAACAAGTTATAATATATAAATGTGTCTATTAATATTACATCAGCTAGTATTTATGACGTACACAAATAAACACTTAAATTTGTATAACGTTGAACAAGTAAATACATACATCTTACTAAGTATGTGTTTGATCAAAGATAATTTTCGCTTTTGATGAATTCTTTTGGATACAGACTTGATACTTTAAAGTTTTTGAAAAAAGTATTTTCGCAATTTTTACTTTAAATCATTCGTAATTTTTTTAAAAAACAATTTCAATTTTATTCATATTCAATGATGTTTTCATTTTTAAATCATTTCAAAATTAGTTAACATATCAAATTAAATATATGATCAATTCAATTTATTATTCTTATCCATCGTACCAAATGATTTCAGAAGTATTTTAAAAGAACTTTTGTTTCTATAGCGGTTAAAAGTGTGAAAAGGAAAAGTAGCGGGAAGCGAGAATCGAGTGCACCGTAAGTACAGCAGAATATTGTGGGGTGCTACTATTAGCCGTTGATTAAGTTTCATTACAATATTTAACGGTGGAAGATAAACTTTTATATTTAGATGTGAAATCCGTCAGTTACTTTTGGTTACTTGAAATGACAGTTCTGTCCATGGTAGTTGCCTCTTTTTGACTGTTGGATAAAAGGTGATTATGTCATTTAACAGAGAATCGTCTGAAAAGGGCAAATAAGTAACGTGAGTTTTAGGCTTTTATCAAAAAAAAGGAAAATATTAGATGGGGCAATTTAAAAGGCAAAACTTTAGGGGAAGTTACACAATTGGCCATTTATATAATCTTTTATTATTTTAATTAAAATAAATGAGCGGTTATTTATATTGAGTTGATGGTCTATCATATATTATATTTTTATCTTTCTATCGTCTTTTCAGATGGCTTAGTTGGTTTGAAGGATAGTTATTCACATGGATGATCCGAGATTAATCCCCCTCAATTTCTTTTGAATTGAGCATGTTGCATTACGCATGAACTTGTCTTGTACACTTTATATTTCATGTGTGGTTTGAAGATTATTACAGAGATTGTAATGGCGACATATTATTTTGAGATTCTAAAAATAAGGCTACATACGCATTACCTTGCCTGAATTTACTTTGTGAAGTTATACTAGAGCGCACTATTGTTATTGTTGAGTGGCTATTTATATCAACTTTTTCAAAAATGTATCCATAATTGGTGCAAATCTACTAATACATGATAACTGTTTTCAAATACTTTATCATTAAATTATAATTAGTTAATATATATTATTTTATATTAAGTTATAATTTAATTGTAGTAAATAAATATAATTTGATATAAATATTTGATGTAGACCCATGAAATACTTACATCAAACCACGTCAAGTCATCATGATCAAGTGATTTGATAAAATTATCGTATTTATATATTACTTAGTAATAATTAAATAACTTGATTATATTTATTAATAAGTAGTGTGCATCTATAAGTTTGATGTGAACATGAAGATCCGCTACAAGTAATGTTTTTATTATCGCATTATTATTTTATGAATTTATTTTATTTTACGAGGAACGGAGGAAGTGATCTTTTTTTTAAAAACATGTTCAAAGATAAACAATACCTTGTTATATTTGAAAGCTTTGTAACTTTTTATTAACTATTTATTAAATTTACTTTTAATATATACAAAAAGCTTAATTTTCAAAACTTTCATGTTCAATTAAATATTATCGTAAAATAATGAATATTTTTTCATTTTTTATCAAAAATTTCGTTATAAATTCTAGTAAATACAAAGTCATATTGGTTATAAAACATTTTACCTTAAATACCTTACAACATGAATATGAATATAATCAATATAAACAACCAATTTTATCAAATATAAAGTTTGGCTCTTTAATTTGTTATAGGATACATCTTACTTCTTGATACTTTTCGGTATGAATCTGAATACAGACGATATGATCTACCCCGACAAGATTTTTTCTGGGTGGGTGAGGGTGGTGTGAGAAAAATGCATTGCTAGTGGTTGAAGTGTGCTTTTCCTTATTTGGAGGTTTTATTATTGTAATTAGGAGGTTGGGCTAATGATTAGGTTTCCCCATTCATCAGAAAACGAAACTTGAAGGGACAAATTAAAAAGTTCTTTAATTTGGTCGGCGGCTATTCCTATCACACTTTCTTTAATTGGAAGCTCAACACTCGGCATGTTTTTTCGTTTCAATTTATATGATATTTTTAAAATATTGTATTTTAAAAATAAAGTAATTCCATTATTTTATTTTACTTTTAACGAAAAACTTTTTATAAACATGTGAATGTCATGATTGTTGAGTTAAAACAAATTTAAAAATATTCCTAATACGATACTTATGAATTGATATTGTCTATTTAGGTAAAATCAACATGATTTTGCTCATCAAGATTCATGAGTTAAATTGGAGATTCGTTGTGTGTCACATACATATCATATATGATATTAGTAGCCTATAAAACCCCCACTATTTTTGTGCATTTGCCCCTCCAAAAAAAGAATAAAGGTAGTAATTCGCTATGTAAACGATCAAAGGTCGCACTAAGTCAAGTCTTTGGTCATTACTCTACCATCTTCATACTTATTTTATTGAATCATTGATTTAACTTTGATACTAATTGTTGGACTAAAATAATTCAAAAGATACTATTAACATAATTATGTGACATTAAAATGAAGCAACACGACTATTTTTCCCATTTTATATATAAGCTTTTTCTTTCTTCAACTATTTTAGTGTGGAATTTTATTTGTATATCCAACTTTGACATAATCAAAATCACCACAAGATTTAAGCACTTTATAATCATTCAAAATGTCATAACTTATTTAAAATTATAGATTTCAAAAGTATAAAAATTCGAGCATGTATACTCTTGGCACATGCTAAAAACAACCATTAGACCTTAGGCAATGATGTCCATTTCTTTATAAACATTTTGTCTAGACCTATTTATTATTTTTATAATATAATGATTTGAATACTAGAACATTTTCTTATGGCATTCCCAATAAATCAAATGTAATAATTGGAAAATACAAGAAAATATCATGTCTTGATAATGATAGGTTAAAGTTGCACCATAAAGAAAACTTTCCTACTTTATTGGATGCAAATATTAAAAATTCACTCATGATATATATATGTGAAACCACTAGACAAGGCAAAGGAAGAGAAAATATATAAAGTCACCATTAAAGTTGTTTCAATTTTTCAAAAAGATATCTTAACTTTGTGGGTGTCCTATTACCCTATTGAACAACTTCAAAATAGTATGTACACCCCATTTTTCATTCAATACCACTTATACAAAAATATTTGTAAAACACGCACTAATAGTCACTTGCCACGTGTTAAAAGTAATTTTTAATTATTTTTATTTGATTTCTTTGGTTTTCTTTTTCATTTATTCTTTTTCTCTTTCTTCTTCACCTCAATTTCTGTTCCATTATTTTTTTTCTTTTTTTTTCTTCTTCTATTCCAAACCCTTCATCGTTTTCTTGGGAAATTTTATTTCATGTTCTTTTGTTGGTGTCTTGCAATGAACTTTTCTTTACACTTTGTGTCCCTTTAGCAGCTAACATTCATTTTTGCCTACTTACTACCACCAATTAATTTATTTATAAAAATAAATATCATCAAATAATCAAAATCTAAATACTCAAAATATCACCAAGTCAAATTTTGAAATTTAAATCACCACCTTCTCCAACTCCTTACTTTCAAATCGAGTTTTTCATAGTTTTACTATTCCCAAATCCCAATCTTTGATTTGTAGGAGGAACTAATAAAGTAAAAAAAACTTAATACATGGGTTTTTTATGTTTTTTTTTAAAAAAAAAAGAAGTCAAATTAGGGTGCCACATGGCAAGTTTACGTTGGTCTGAAGTTGTATTAAGAGTCTTCACGCGCTTATATTTTTGTGATAATATGAGTGGTGTTAAAATTAGTCAAAATGGTATATTTATTGTGGATTTAGATACTTTCGTGGGGTAATAGGACATCTGCAATGTTAAGGTGTCTTTTTGAAAATTCGGGACAACTTCAATGGTGACTTTATGTCTTTTCTAGCAAAGGAAAACATTATTGTAATCCCATGCTGAAATGGTAGATTTCCCAATGGCCAACGACCTAGGAGGATATTAAATTAAATTAAGAATATTGATCGATTCAGAAATTAGACATTGTGATTGAGTTTTGAAATTTTGTATTAATACTATATATTAATCATGTATAGAAGGTTTAACTTGAAACTCTGAGTTTATATCAAACTCGCAAACTGCATTTGAATATGTCATTGTTAGTGTATGCTATAATTTTTAACTGTCGTCTAATCGTTGTTGATGTATTTGTGTATGTTCATACATAACGATTGAAGCCAACTTTGATTAGTTAATTTCATTGATAGTCAATGAATATGATATTCTATTGAAGACTTTAAAAGACATCTCGAATAAACTAAATTTACGAGTGTGGTTCTAACTATATTAACCACAATTTTGGTGTAATTGATTAATTTTTTACCTTGACATCAAATTGGCTTTGGCCAGTAAAAATAGTAACATATGTTCCTCTAGTAAAAATATTTTTTTGAAGAAAAAAGGGGTAACATGTTTTTTTTTTTCTTATCTGGTGTCTGGTATTCGTATTGGAGTCCAGTTAAATTAAGATTCACGTTGGAAAGTCTCAGATTGAGGGATAAAGCACTTTCAACATATTGTGACTCCTTACTCAGAGGGACTCGAATCCAAAATCTCTTGTTAACACATGTGATATTAGAAATTGTTCATTAATGTTTCGGGTTAAGGAATTAAATCAATTGAGATTTTTCTTTACATAATTGATATAAGGTATTTATCTTCCTGATTAATTTAGATTGACAGTGTATAATTAGACATATTAAAGAGAAAATACATTTTCTATCAAAGAATTTTTTACTATAAAAAATCAAAATTAAAAATCTCTAATTAAAGACAAAAGGATCACCATTATTCTTATTTAGTGGTAATTAACAAATTGACAAAATAAAATATGCCAACAATATGCTTCCATCATTACTAAGTGATTCACATGGAATCATTATTGATGATAATTTTAAAATTCCAAATTGGGGATTGTGTAATTGACAAGTAGTAGTTGACCTTCTTTACTAAACATCAACTGATTAGCTCACTAAACCCCCTTAATTTGGCTTAATAATTGTGTCATTTTAAAAATAATTTTGGAGGCCTGCAATTGGTCAATATGATAAATCATTATTCTTTCACTAACAAATATTAAATATATATGATTTTTTTTTTCAAGATAATGAAATTGTAGAGTAATGTATAGTTGGTTTGTTCGTACATCTATATTTTTTCTTTTCGAAAAAAAAGTCTAAACTTTATATTCAAATTAAATAAGATAGAATCGACATGAGAAATTGTTTTCTAGCCTTTAATGAATTTATTTTTAATTTTATGTATTTTTACAAGATATCTTCATTTTAACACATATGAGATCTTCATTGTTACGCATAAGAGATCTGAAAAGATATTTCCTTTTATTCAAATTATAAGTGGACAAAAAATTTCACTTTCTCGTTTTTCTTTATTAACACTATAATAATTTTATATTTTCTATTGAAATCTAAATCTCTAATAAAGAAGAAAATCAAAGTGAATCAAATATAAACCAAAAAAGCTAAAGTGGATTATAATACATCACTTAAACAATGAAGAGCTATTATTTATTTAAACTATAAAAATGGCTAATTATGGACAAGAAATATAAAAATTGTACCACTTCAATAAGGTGCAATGTAACCGGAAAAGGCACGCAAATAAGCATTAGAGTAAAAGCTAAAATTAATTTAATATTTTAAAAATAAATGATTGGTGCATTTATGTCTTATTTGGGACGATAATATTTTGAAAACTATCGTTCTATCTCTCCGGGGTAGAAATAAGTCATCGATAAGCCTCTCCTTATTCATTCGATAGGGCGGGGCTGCGGACCAACAATCCAGCAAAAGGGCTGAAAAGCTCCTCTCCTCGCGGCTCCCTGCGTTGATATTCGAGGAAGTAGCTCTCGACACGAGGGATATACAAGAAAGGTTAAGAAAATATTTTTTTCTTTCTTTTATTAATTAGGGCTTAAGAGCGTGAAAAATTCACTTTCAAATTACCTGACTCTCTCACTCAAGTTGTTGTTGTTCTTTCTGTTACTTCAAACTAGTTGTTCAACTTCAACCATTCGCATTGTCGTTGTTCCTTTTTATTTTTCGAATGACATCTATTTTTTGACAATTGTATCTATTCTTAGCGTGATGTTGGAAAATCCCATTGCTATTACTCAAATAAATATGAAACGTACATATACTAGCATATTCGTCCATATAGGCCAAATCAGATGTATAATTATTGGACTTAATGTTCGAGACTCAAATGATAGATATGCAAGTATGATAACTTATATGTTGTTCTATAACTCCATAAATTTAGAAAATCTGCTTGTATTGTATTAGTTGATCTACGTATCGAAACTGATAACACTCAAGATGATATAGTATTATATACAAAAATATTTATATATTATCTTTTCATGTCTCACCTATAAAATTAAATCAAATATGTTATTATTATTGATTGATGCATTTCGTACCAAAATGGAGAAGTGTTGGTACTAGTAATTTTAAAAAAAAATTAAAAATATACTTACTTATAAAAGGATATCCATACCTAATAATACACAAAATGCCAAAAGGTTCTTAAACTACCTTTTTGAATTTAAAAAAAAAACCCTTCACATGCAATAAATATATATATATATATATATATACACGTACAAAAGCTATTAGGATCGCATGAATATATGTGTCATATTGTAGATCTTCCTCATTCTCAAGACAGATTTAAAATTTGAACATTAGAAATTCAAGTTTAACATTATATTGCAATTCATTCAATTTATTAAGTCCAAAATTTACTATTTATATTTAGTTAATGAAATTTTAGACATATATATATAGTCCGAGTCAAAAGCTACTAAATACTACTCTTATCTTTCATCTTTTCATAACAATTAAACCAACTTGTGTCCCAATTATTCCACCTGATATGTGTTATTTATTTATCAGTATAATTATTGGATAACTTTATTTATCGATATTTTAATAGCTGATAAAACATCACCTAGATTTCTTTATATTTTCTCTTTTTTCAATAATGTCACAATTGTGGCTGATTCCCAAGAGTCTTTACACTTTTAGCCATATATCCCCACCATATACTACAAAAGCAAAATCTATTTAACAATACACTCCTACTAAAGGATAAAATTATTCATACTTTCGCGCATAACAACAGCTTTAATACACTGATTTGTCTTATCCAAACATAATAACACTTAAAAGTGTTAAATTGACAAATTGAACTGAATTTAAACAGGTTAAAATCGATAAATAGCCATGTAACTATTTGGGTTTAGATAAATTGGGTAGCCTACTTCATCAAATTGTTAACATCATTTTTATTTTTTATTTTAGAGAAGTTAAATAAATACTAATAAATGAGAAAAATATTTTGTAATCCATAACTAGTAACTAAAATTATATTATCTACAATATATACTCTATATATACAGAGTATACGTGATTTTATACCACAAATCAATAAATGTTTTTGCTATAAATAAGAGGCTAAAAATAAGGAGTTCTAATATATAAGTGATAACGAAATTAAATAGGAAAAATTGTATAAAATAGCAAACTATTAGTTCAAAATAAATGCTATAATCACAGTTTCATTTAATTCTAATTCGTAGCAAACATTTTGTCATTCACCACTCTCCTTGGATCTCGCTCGCCACTCTCCTTGGATCTTGCTCGCCACTCTCCCTCGCCTCTCTCACTTTATACAAACACAAATGTATAAATTGTGTTTGTGTTTGTGTTTGTATAAAGCGGAAGAGAACTGCATATACAAATATATATCTCTTCGTCTTAGATACTTATAATTATACAAATACAAATATTTCTCTGCTTAGTTCTCTTTTATCTTTCTCTTTTTCTCGCTTTATACAAACACAAATTATACAAAATACAATGTATAACTTGTGTTTGTGTAAAGCGAGAGAGAGGTTTGATATACAAATACAACTGTTTTAACTCGATTCAATTGTATACGAATTCAAATTTTATGCAGATATACAAACACTAATAACATATACATATACAAAAGCAATTTTCATAGACATAGATACCCGATTTATACAAATCAGATGCGTGCGATTTTATTCAATCAGATGTTGCCTACGATTTTTATACATTTCTGATGCTCCATAGCAAACATTTTGCTATGGAGCGCAAATAACAAAACTGTAGCTATAAAGCGCTAATATGATTTTTATGTTTGTTAAACCTAAAATTTACTCAATTAAAAAAAAAAAACACATTAATTACTTTTTCTAAAAAACTCCAACATACTCTATTGTGACTTATGAATATACATAGTATATCAAAAAAAAAAATTGTTAAACCTTATCACACCTTCGATATGAGATTACAAGTACCTATAAACTAGTTTGATCAGCTTATAAATTCGGCCTTATTTTTTTTTTTTTTAAAAAGGTGATATCACTTGTATAAAATCATGTGTATTGGCTTAACAAACATATCTTTTGGTTAAGATTTTGTTTTGTCAAGTACCGTCTTTTTTATGGTCCAAAAGGAAGTTATTTATGACCAAAAGATTTGATTGGATTGTTGAAAGATAGGAATTTGAGGGAGCAAATCTGCAAATAGCTGCAAAAAAAAGATTTTTTTGTAGTTCTAATTATAGGTCGAAATTTCAAGTCCAAAAGTACAAAATTAGCAGAAAAGGGGCTTCAGAAAGTGATATATGCCTCATTTGTCCACTACATTATTTTTGTTCCTTTATATTATCATCATTTTGTCTTCCCCTTTTTTTGGCTTATCTCATTTGATGTTCAGTATCTATTTTAAATTTTGATCAATTTAAATTTGTAACGAAAATTTTTATTTTTTATCAAAAGTGACTTATATTCAAGGTTCGAACTCAAAGTATTTATTACTCCGCCATTATATCTTTGGTGATTATATACAATTTTGTACCTATACATACTTGCAAATTATTTGAATATTTTATTAGTATATATTCAAAAGTCTATTTTCAAGCCCCGAGTAACAATTGAAGTTCAATTTCCTATGATAGTTTGATTAGATTGATAGAAAATAAAAGAATATTCCCTATGTTGATTTTATAAGATTATTTAATTTGACACAAATTTAAAAGGATTTTTGTTATAATTTGTTGGTTTTTGTGTTTTGATTATCCCATTATTTTGTGGTTGTTCCTTGTTTTTTGCACGCTATGTTATTTTTTATTTGTTATGTCTTTTTTTATTTTTGTATTTTCTTTTTCAAACTGTTCTTGATATGCATTACTTAAGTCAAGGATCTTTCAAAAACAGTCTCTCTACTTTCGCGACGTAGGGACAATGTATGTGTACATACTCTAGTCTCCTTAGACCCTATATGTGAGATTACACATGATGTGTTGTGTTTTATTTGTAGCCCATCCTAAAAAAATGGGTACATTTCTTTTAGAAACAATCAACTTTAGCTTTCTATATACCCTTAATTAGAGTTTTTATAGCCACACAAATATTGTGTCACATTTAAAATTATACAACAACAATATATCTAGTGAGATCACACAATTGTGGGAATATACACATATATACCTTATCACTATTTCGTTGAGGTAGAAAGGTATTTTTGAAATATCCTTGATTCAATAGCAACAAATTTAAGTACAAAAAAGAAGAAAATGTTGTTCATCTTGTATTCCTAAGATACTTAGAACAAAACTTTGAAGAACTTGGTAAGAAACACCAAAGTTTAAAGAGTATTTTCAAACTAGAAAATTAAAACTAGTAGAGAAAATAGAATCAGAAACAAATTAGAAACAATATAAAAATATTTTTCTCAAAGAAAGAAAATCGAGCCCACTAAATGCACAGTGTCCCCTTAAGGAAATTATTCTCCTCAAGTACCTGAGGTTAATGGAATATATCCTCCCAGAATAGAACGATCTTACTCACCGGTGTATCGGTACCTAAAACCACAGTGTCAGCAAACCACTCAACGGCAGTAAAGTACACTTAGAATACTAGATTTAGTAGTAGTAGAAGAAGTCCAGTAAAAAATGTTTTAACTAAAATGAGAGGAAACCCTCAATTTATAGAAAACAAAGGGTAGTGTGAAAAGGTTCTTATTGTGCCTTACCGGAAATGTCACAAACCTTTGGAAAAGTCACAATCTTTCGGAAAGGTCAAAACCTTTCATAAAAGTCGCAACTTTTAATAAAAGCCACAACTTTTCATAAAAGTCACAACTCTTCATAAAAGTCGCAACTATTCATTTTCCATTCACACCTTTTAAAATCCAACATAAAATAATAGAGAAAACAGCCAAATACCCCCTCAACCTATTACCCGATTCTCAACTACACACTTATACTTCATGGGGGTCCTATTACCCCCCTAGAGTATTTTAAACACAAATATTGACACCCTTAAAACGTCACCCCCAAATCTTTGTTGCTGAGTGTAATGCACACACCTATTTTTTAGAATAATTTTTTTTTAAAAAAAATCATCACCAATATACATCAATTTTAATGTTTTTCATTTTTTTCTCCACCATTCTATTCATCTTCCTAAATCATTCTATTTTTTCTCCATTGTTCCCAATGTCTCATCTTCTCCAATCCATCTCCATCTCCATCACACCCATCATCCTCCGTCTTTCTTCTATCTTTTCAATCATTTATTTGCACAAAATCGAGTTGTTATTGTTGAATTCAATAAATTAACATGAATGTTGAATCTTTTTATTATGGTATCTTATTGCCATTATTGTCTAGTTCTGCATCTGGGTTCTCTAGTTGCTTATTTTATGGATTTGAAGTTGAATTTTTCCTTGCCAAATTTCAAATTCTAATACCCACTTTCAATTCCTAACAAGAAATTTGGGCTGCTACTATAATCGAAAAGATTTCTCTAGCAGAAGTTGTAATATCATTTTTCAATACCGAATTGAAAGTATTTTCCATTGAGGTGAAAGAAATTAAAGGATTATCATTTTCTTTCTTTTGGTTATGTTGTCTATTTTTAGGAAAGATTTGCAGGTGTTAGTCATGAAAAATTTCATTGTGGATTAAAAGTGAAAAAAAATGAAAAAATAAAATATTGTATAGGTAATTGTCCATGGAAGCCATGGCAAAATTCAATTGCAGAGGTTTATTTTTTAGAGGTTGGTAATGGTTAGAGAGAGAGTATGTGATTGTAATTAACTAAATTTATTTATTAATTGTATTGAATTCAATTAAAAAATGGCAGTTGTCAAATCATTTAATTTTGACCTATTTATCTGCCTTACACTTGCCTCTAGGAAAGTGAACACACTTGTTGTGCCACATCAGCACTTAAGTGTGTTAATATTTCTGTTCAAAATACTTCAAGGGGGTAATAAGACCTCCGTAAAGTATTGGTGTGTAGTTGAGAATTGCGTAATAGGTTGAGGAGGTATTTGGCTATTTTCTTTAAAATAATATAGAAATCATAGCAAGTAACAACATACGATGATAGATATCAAAAGAAAAAAACTACATAATAATAATAATGAGACTAATACGATAACAAACATATCAACAACTCTAAACCCTCGGCAGTGGCGGAGCCACCTTACTATTAGGGGGTTCATCCGAACCCCATTCGGCGAAAAATTATATAATTTATACATAGTTAAAATAACATTTTAGGTATATGTTGAACCCCCTTCGGCTACTTCGTGTGTCTATTTTTTTAGATTTTGAACCTCATTATTGAAAATTCTGACTCCGTCACTGCCCTTGAAAAGCAAAACAACCCTCCCCTACCTACCGCCCTATTTAAAATCATAAACTTTAAAAATCTTAAGTCTTTCTTAAACTTTGTAATTAATCAAACTTCACCAAACAAATGCAGCAGACACGTCATCATTTACCAAACATAATCAATTCTTACGGTACAACCCTCCGTTGAGAATATTTATTTTATTATTTATACTACATATACAAAATCTCTTTTCACATTAACAAGATAAGAATAGATCGATGTAAAAAATATTCGCGTTAACAGAATTTAAAAAAGGATTACACTCTTAAACATGTTTAACAAAAATAATTTATTTTAATATAAATATTAGTGATTATTTCTACAGTTCAAACTTATGATTTATTCATTATATAAAGATAATTTAACCATGGCTACAAGCCTCCTTTTTCATATTGACAAAATATGAAATACATGCATGCATGTGCCTAAAAACCAAAAATAATGTTGAAAGTCAAAGAGATGAAAGTTTGACTAATTATTTTCAAACCTTAGAATTTTCATTATTATTTATTGTATTGGGTAGTATATATATTTTTTAATTAACGTAGCTATCAATAATGATATTTATAGGATAGAATTAGTCTTTTAAATTTTTGAGTTCCAGATTTTAGACGGTATATCTTAATAAATTTGAAATAGATTATTTGTATATAAATATTAAGTAAATTTTTAATATAAAGATAAAATTTTGGTTAAATTATTGGATTTTATGAATCTGTAACAAATAATGTAAATTCACCCTAATTTTTTTTCAACCATTAAACTATATAGAAAATAAAAATAAAATAAAAAGGGAATTTCGATTGCAAATTTATCTAATAGGATTCGTACTACATATAGCTCATTAAAAAAGAAAACACTTATTTGTAAGATCACACTTATTTATCTATATTAATTTAATTTCAAATTTGAAATATAGATATTGAAATATGTATGATATTACACCTTCAACTTTAAAATTAATTTTTTCTCGAGTTGTTAATCTACTCAAAAATAATTTCTCTATTTTTTTAAAAGAAGAAGTAGTGTTGCGTATATTCTATTTTTCTCAAATTTAACTTATTTGTAGAATCACACGGAATATTTTGGTATTGTTTCAAATCTCAATTATTGGTGCACCAGTAAGAGATTTAGTTGAGTTTTCTTTTTCTAATATTTTAAGCCAGCTATAAAAAAAATTCATTTTTTTCCATGAAAGACACATGATAATTTACTATATAATCCAAAGCTCAATCATGGCTTATAAATGCATGAATATCTTAAACTATTAATTAATAATTATTCTAATTCTTCTTAGAATTTGACTTAGTACTTTCGATAGTGACGTTTCTAAGGCATCTTTTGGGCGGTGGCTCGAGGTACGATGAGAGAATTATCTTTTCAATTCGATATTTTTCTTTTAAGTTTCAATAGTATTGACTATGACATCTTTCACAAATTCAATTATAGTTGTGTTTCGATGAAATTAGAGCCGAGCAGAGTAAAACAAACAAAAAACTACCAAAAATAGAAATTATGAAGCTCTACAAATCATTGATCTAGTAATGAAGCCAATAATTTTAATAAAATTCTTTTAAAAATTGCAAAAGTACCAAAGTATTTGAGATTCAAACTCGTGACTTAAAGTAATTCTTAAGCTAGCTTTGTTGTTGCATTTGAAGTTTCCCTTATGTCTAGAGATTTGACAAACAAAAAAAATTATTTTTGATAAAAGAAGTCCGATAAATCCCCTCCGAATCATTCAATTGTGCCCTTGTTTGACAGAATACTTGAATTCCTATGCATGTTATTAGAGACAAATTCAAAATTTAAATTTAACTAGTGTAAAGTATCATCATCAATTGTGATAACAAGTATAGATAGAGGTGATATATAAGTATAATAAACCACCAGAATTCTATTACAATAAAAAGTAGAGACCCCAAAAAAAGAAATGGAATCTTGCTTTTAGTAGTGGTTTAATAATGGACTCAAAAACTTTTAGTCTTTTAAGGGCATTGCAAAAGATATTACGTATTACTTTTCTTTAATATTTAAAAAAACATCGACACAATGCAAAATTTGTGTTAAATTACACGCAACGAATTTAATAGAACTTATTAATTTTAGCTTAAATTATAGGATGTGTTAAAAAAACCATATATATATATATATATATATATATATATAAAGAATATAACTTACTGACTCGAAATCCTAAATTTGCTATTATTGATTTGCAACAATTTCAATAATCATAGTTATTGATAGACTTGTCAAGTAATCGTTTAAACTAAAAATCAACAACACAAACATTGTTCTAAGCAAGTTCTTTGCTTAACGGGTTTGGGACTAAAGATTGGTTACATATTTGTGTTTCTCTAAACCCATTTTTACAAGCTCATATTTAACTCGATCCGTCCAATTGTCGAAACTAGCTAAGGATGTCATCATTGAGTGTTTTGAATAAAATGATCTTAAAGATCATGCCCTTAGTTACAAGCTTGTACACATGCTTCTAAAGCTACACTTTGTGATAATAGAGAAGTGTTTCAAATACTTTTCAATAAGGGGAGAGTTCAACAAATATGAGATTTTCTGCAACAGTATGAATAGCCTTTCTCTTATTTTTCCATTATTCTTTTTGAAGGATATGTTCATTTATGTCAAAATAGATTCTTTATTTATATTTTTAGTTATTCAAGCAAGTCTGATTATCCTCGTCTTTGCGTATTGCCCTCTTTGTACTTTAGAAATATCAAATTTGAAGATTTTAAAAAAAAAATCAAATTTTATGCAAAGTCACGTTGATATTTATTAAGATTTAAGATGTTGGAATCCTTTCCTATTTGCTTTGGTAATAGTTTCTTTAGATTCTACTTTAGAAACTCCCCCAAACAATCTACTCTCCCATCCCAGTTTATTGTTTGACAAAACATACATAGTTTAAAGAAAAGACTAGAAACCTTTGAACCTACTTATATAAAATAAATTAAAATATTTGTATAAATATAAATAAATTTTGTTTGGATGATTGTTACCTATGGTATATTGTATTATGTTGTTTCTTAAACTCAATATTTATTTTAGTTGTTACTATTTAATTGTATCTTATCATCAAATTCATCATGATACAACAAAAAGTTTCATTATCTACACCGACCAATTTGATGTAATTGTATAATTTACCTTATTTACTTTTTCCCATTTTGTCTCTGCTTATTATCTAATATTTTATCCTTCGGCTACCTTTTTATAATAACTCTCTTGATAGGTTCAAAGGTGAAATACGAATTTTAAAGTTAAAACGAAAATAGGATAATATAAGTTGGAACAAAAGTAGTATTTAATCAAACATATTATTTTCAATCTCAGCGCTAATCAATGAGTACATACAAGTAGTACGGAAGGAACTATACTTCAACAACACCAAGGAGAAGCAACAATCATGGAAGGAACTATACTTCAACAACACCAAGGAGAAGCAACAATCATGATAAAACTCCACGCAACGACCAACAAACAACGTAAAAATAGAGGAACACAATGGGAGATGTTTTCTTCCACAACAACACACTAGTGAAATTCCACAAGAAAAGTAAAACAAAAAACCTCGTAAGGTACAAAAATAACTAAAAAATGTACAATCCTGTTCCAAAGAAACGACAGAAAGAACATAACATTGTAGTATTCTTCCATTCACTGGCGTGTACTTATTTCAGCATGTACAAATTTCTGCGATTACAATTACTAACACGAGTGAAAAAATAGCTTAGGACAAGTTTATATCATAACAAACCCAAAAAAGCAATCCGAGAGATTGCCATTCATTACAAAAAAAAATAATTATCACCCACCCTCGTTTCACGTGTTGTGGCTTCATATATCACACCAAAAGATAAAATGAAATAACAAAACGAGAATTTCACATATTTCCCTTAATCAGCACTTGGTAGAGGCAGTCCTGTTAAATCCATGAACGAAAAGATGATTAGAAAGATATATGGTTATTCTACGGCAGAAGATACCTAAGGATCTTGACCTATATAGGTTAACTCCACTCAATCCCCTGCTCCAAAGGCGGATCTAGGATTTGAAGTTTATCGATTCCTAAAGTGACCTCATTTAATGTACAATATTAATTGGACACATAGTCAATTATTTATAGATATCTAGTAGATCTTGACAAAAGATACTGCTTCTCGGGAACCCGTAGGTTTATTACCCTGATCTGCCACTGCCCCACCCCGTCACCACTATAGAAAGGTGAATACCAACTCTCCAGGCGGAAAATAATTATTAAAATAAGCAACTACACTATCAACTCAAATCCTTCATAGTGATCATAATAAAAGGAAAAGAGAGAATGG
>JAJOOF010013609.1:0-45324 GCA_029582545.1 Solanum lignicaule
CCCCTAAACAAGAATATGAAGTCGGATTTTCGAAATCATGCACGGATTTTGAGATATATGGAAATTACAATTATAGGTGTTTCCGAAGCACATTTTCGAGCATTTGGGGTCAAATTCAAATATAATCATTTCATTAGGTTCTCGACCCTAAACTCACATGTGAGGCTCTAGTTTCACTCTATCATTTTCTGGGTCGTTACAGCTTTGAGAGGGTCATACTGAGTTCTCTAAGTCCTAGTGACTAATGTATGAAAGTCCTCTAAATGAAGCTATTGAAGAATGTTGACTCGTAAATGCTTAATGTGATAATGCATGCTATACTTGAGTTATATTATGAGTTATTTTCCTTTGTCATGCCTTATGAAATGTTATGTCTCTTTTGTATGGATATTGTGTAAAGGTGATAGAAATGAATGCTAAGTTTAGTTTTGGTGACCTTAATGGGGTACTTTAGTGTGGATGGTAGTATGAGTCGCTATCTATACATTGCACAAGGTATAGCATGAGGGTTACTTGAGGTGAAGGTATAAGGTGAAGGTAATGGTTTACATGTTGATTATGTTCAAATGAGATGTTATGACTTGTATGATGATTATACTTGTATTTGATGTCTCTTATGCTATTGTACATGATATTTCTAAAATGTGGCATAATGCATGGTTTCCAACCAAAATGTCCCTTTTAAAGCATGTTTTTGATGGTCATCATACTTAGTACATTTTTGTGTGCTAACCCATATTTTTCTTATTTTACCACAAGTGTAGGCTCCGGCATTTGACTTGCATATCTCTAGTTGAAGCTTGGATTGAGATTCTTCCAAGACTTGGTATGTCCTCATGGATTCGAGGAAAAGAACTCTTATATTTCATTTCTTTCATGTAATAGACTATTAATTAGATATTTCTATTGTAAAGGGTTGTGTCCCTACTTTAGTATTCAAGACATTGTTTAGATGGCCATGTGAGATATAGACTTCCGTTGTGTATTAAATGAGTATTTGGATTTTTGGATTTAAATAAAAGTTTTAAATTCCGCACTAATTTCCTTATATCGAATGTTATGAACGCTATGAGGCTTGTATGAGACCCTACGGGGTCATGTACGTCGTGTTGCATTTAGGGGGTAGCCCCGGGTCATGACAAACATTGTATCAAAGCACACAATTTTGGAAATGGTTTTCAGGGTTGATTTCTCACAAGCCATGTGTAGTAGAGTCTTGTGCATCGGTGTGAGTCGCGACACATCTAAGAGTTAGAGGCTATAGGTCGTCAGGAAGTTACACTTCTTTCATTATTCTCGAAGTCGTTCCTTAGAGTTTAGTTCTATAAGTGTCCTTCTCCTAATTCTTCTCTTGTATTTATAGGATATGAATAAAAGAAGGACGCCTGCAAGGAGAGTGGAAGAGGAAGTTGTGAATGAGGGAGTTCCTCCCCAAGATCCTCAAGGTGACCAAGTTCCTCAAGGTGACCAAGTTTCCGTTAAAGCTCCCGCCATGACTAATGATGAAATTAGGTTGGCTTTTCTAACCATAGACCAAGCTATGACGGCCCAAGTTACTAGAGATGTGGGGTCTAGAGTGGATGCTAGTGAGAGTACTATGGCTTCTATGTTGAGGGACTTTGTGAGGATGAACCCTCCGATTTTCCAAAGTTCCAAGGTGGGAGAGGATCCCCAAGAGTTTTTGGATGAGGTGTATAAGATAGTCAATGCTATGGGAGTGACTTCTATTGAAAAAGCAGAACTTGCCGCCTATCAATTGAAAGATGTTGCCCAAATTTGGTTTACTCAATGGAAGAGTAATAGGTCGATAGGAGCGAGGTCTATAGATTGAGAATTGTTCAAAGAAGATTTCCTTGGTAGATACTTTCCCTGTGAGAAGAGGGAATGTAAGGTGGAAGAGTTTATAAACCTTAGGCAAGGTAGCATGAGTGTGGAGGAATATTCCTTGAATTTTACCCAATTGTCTAAGTATGCTCCATCTTTGGTATCTAACCCTAGAGATGAGATGAGTAGGTTTGTTACCGATATATCTGACCTAGTTGAGGAAGAGTGTCGTACGGCGATGCTCCATGATGACATGAACATATCTAGACTTATGGTGTATGCTCAATCTGTTGAGGAGTCCAAGCTTAAGTGGAAGAATAGGGAGATGAAGAGGTCTAGGCCAGATGAACAAGGTCAACCTAGGTTCAAGAAGAGAACTCCAAATCAAGATTCTTCAAGCACACCTAGGGTTAACCAAGAGAAAGGAAGTGGGTCTCTATTTTCTAATCCTACTTGCACCACTTGTGCAAAGAAACATTTTGGGAAGTGCCTAGCCGGTACTAGTGGTTGCTATGGCTATGGAAATAATGACCATCAATTGAGAAATTGTCCTACTCTTACGGCTAGAGGAAGGGTGGCCAAACAAGCTTCTCTTAGTGACCCGGATCTTGATGTTCCCAAGAGGAAGTGTTTCTGTGCTCTTCAAGTTAACAAGGACAAATGAGCTAATTCGGATGAAAGCATCGGTAAGTAATAGTTCATTATGGTCATGAATTTCTTGTTGTTTTTCATGTTAGCCTTAGTAGGTTTTCCCTTAAGTGGGGGATGGTATGTTGAATAGTAGGTTGTGGTGAGTTTGATATTCCTATCACTTTCTTCTATTCCTATTCAAGCTTGGTACCAAGAGTTCCTTGTAGCTTGTTTCATGTTTTAGAGTCATGTGTGAAAATGTGTTTCCATGATCTCCTTATGTTATGCATGTTTTGATGAAATTTATGTTTAAATGAGAAAATGAGTTTCTATGAACTATGTTCCTTATGTTGATATGCATCTGTATTCATGAATTGACTTGATAGAATATGTTTAAATGTATTTTGAGAAGAGTTGCATAATTTGCCTTATGATGTTGTAATGAGCATGATGTGAGTTGGACAAGGAAGTTCCTCCAACGAAATGAGAAATGTTGATGTTTTGATGCATAATGAACTTGTAGAAGTAGTTCCTACTTTCTTGTAATGCATTGAGCTTATTGATGTGGAGTTAATGTTTCCTCCTATGATTGTGCATTTATATTGATGT
The DNA here is from genome assembly GCA_029582545.1 of Solanum lignicaule. Classification (NCBI taxonomy): domain Eukaryota; kingdom Viridiplantae; phylum Streptophyta; class Magnoliopsida; order Solanales; family Solanaceae; genus Solanum; species Solanum lignicaule. The sequence continues at coordinate 3,064 of JAJOOF010013609.1, forward strand.
GTCATGTATGATGGGCTGCTAGTCTTGAGTCGTTATTTCCTTTAAGTGTTTAAAGTGTCATTCGAGGACGAATGTTCCTAAGTAGGGGATAATGTAATGACTCAGAAAATGATAGGTTAAACTAGAACCTCATCGTGTGGGTTAGTGTAACCTTAGGTTAATGTGTAGGCTGTTTTAGAACTAATTTGAGCAAGAAAGAAGTCTTTGGTGCAATCAAGGGCATAAGCTAGCAAGATAGGGTGAAAGAAACCTTGTTCTTTGATGGACCTTTTGGGGATAGGACTACTTGATCACCCAAAGGGTTGGGCGAGTCGTCCTTGTGATCGCCTAGTGGGCTGTCCCATTGGCCTAGGTTTAGGAACAAATGGCGAGCTAAGTCGTAGCTCACAAAGCAGGTTGGCGAATAGCCCATTAGTCCTCTATATCGCCTAATAGTCTGCCCATTTAGTGAGCTCACTGGAAAATTGGGCATGCCAAGGGTGCCCTTGGCGAGTCGCCTAGTGCCCTTGGTGAGCCAAAGGGTCCAAAGGGCGAGCTAAGACGTGAAGGGTGTAGAATTTTAAATTAAAACTTTGTGGGCCCTTAGTTCTTTTCCAAAGTTGAGTCCACATTATTCCATTCCTTTCCTAGCAAATATATAAACTTTTTAGATTTGAAATTCCTTCAATCAAGTAACTTTTTAAGAAAACCTAAATCAAATCAAAAGAGTTCCTCCTTTCAATATCTCTCTTTCCAGAAGTTCCCAAAGAAGAAAAAGAAGAAGGGGGAGCTAGGGTTGTGGATTCAAGGTGTTCTTCCTCAAATTTCTTGGGGATTTAATAGCAAGGTATGGAGATCCTTCATCTAGGGGTAACTTTCACCCCTACAGTCAATTCAAAGTAAATTTTCAAAGTTTTCAAGATCATGAAAAACCTATGGTTTTACTCAATCTCATGGGTTCCTTCATCAAACGATTTGAAATGGTTATTAATGGCATATTATGATTGTATTAGTGTTTAATTGATGATTTATGATGAAAATTCTCTATGAACCCATAATTTCTCTCAATTCCTAAATTGTGCCTTTATGAAGTGGGTTTGTTGATTATGAAAGCTTATGAATGGAATATGTCTAAATATTTTTGGGTTATTGAATTGTATCATTATTTATGCCTTAATTATGGTAAATTGTTGGTGTGTTGATGATTTGAGATTAATGGCCTTGAAGGCATAGTATGAGGAATTAATGTATTGTCATGATATCTTGTATATGAATGTGAATTCAATGAAGTTAATGTGATCTTGTTGTGAATGTAAATGTGTTATTATTGAAAGGATAATTTTCAATTTGACACTTACGAATGATGATGATGGAATGTGAAGTGTTGTCTTCTATGTATTGTATATCTTGAATTGGTAGGCTTAGGCATCCTATTCTTGAATAAATGAAAGTAATGTGATTGTGATATATTGAATTGGTAGGCTAAGGCATCCTTTTCTTGAATGATGATTGTATCTTGACTCATGTCCTAAGGTTTTGAATTGGTAAACCTAATGTTGGTAGCCCTTAACGAATGAATGAATGATGAAGTATTCTAGGCTACGTCTCAAACCGGTAGACCTAGTGTTGGTAGCCCCTCATGATTAGTTTAGAAACTAATGTGATGATAAACATTGAATAGGTAGACCTAGTGTAGGAACCCCTTTCTTGTGTGAAATGATAAACCTTGTATCGGTAGACCCAATGTTGAAGGCACCCTTCTTGGCAAGTCAATGAGCTATCCATGTAATTTACCATGAATTGATAGGCCTATGGCATTCCTTTCATGTGTAATGATATGTCTTGGGTCGATAGGCCAATGGCATTCCCCTAAAGTACATTAATGAAATGTGAATGAAATACTCTATGGGAATGGAGGCTAAGTACCGAGTGGATATGATAAGATGGAAACTCTCCCAATGTTAGGCTAGGGTTCCAATGAACATCTTCCTATCCCATAACTATGTGCCCACATAGGATTTTTTCCAATGGATTCCATCCAAGCTAAATGTACCTAGTTCTACCTTAGTCAAGTAGAACACCTTTTACGCTATGGGACCATATGACACCAGATTCCATGGTTATCTCTCATGGTCTATGTCGATTAATGATTATTCCCATCATGTGATATGTGCATTATGGTTTCTTGAGAATTTCTATGTAGTGTGGGTGGTAGTATGGGATGCCATCCATGCATTGCACGAGTAGGCTTTGAGAGAGTCATAGTGAGTTCTCTAAGTCCTAGTGCCTAATGTATGAAAGTCCTCTAAATGAAGCTATTGAAGAATGTTGACTCTTAAATGCTTAATGTGATGATGCATGTTATACTTAGCTTATATTATGAGTTATTTTCCCTTGTCATACTTTATGAAATGTTATATCTCTTACGTATGGATATTGTGTAAAGGTGAAAGGAATGAATGGTAAGTTCACTTTTGGTGACCTTAATGATGTACTTTAGTGTGGTTGGTGGTATGGAACGGTATGCATACATTGCACAAGGTATAGCATGAGGGTTACTTGAGGTGAAGGTATAAGGTGAAGGTAATGGTTTACATGTTGATTATGTTCAAATGAGATGTTATGACTTGTATGATGATTATACTTGTATTTGATGTCTCTTATGCTATTGTACATGATATTCCTAAAAAGTCGCATAATGCATGGTTTCCAACCAAAATGTCCCTTTTAAAGCATGTTTTTGCATGGTCATCATACTTAGTACATTTTTGTGTGCTAACCCATATTTCTCTTATTTTACTACAAGTGTAGGTTTCGGCATTTGACTTGCTTATCTCTAGTTGAAGCTTGGATTGAGATTCTTCCAAAACTTGGTATGTCCGCATGGATTCGAGGACAAGAACTCTTATGTTTCATTTCTTTCATGTAATATACTATTGATCAGACATTTCTATTGTAAAGGGTTGTGTACCTACTTTAGTTTTCAAGACATTGTTTAGATGGCCATGTGAGATATAGACTTCCGCTGTGTTTTAAATGAGTATTTCGATTGTTGGATTTGAAGAAAAGTACTATTTTCTGTATATCAAATGTTATGAACGCTATGAGGATTGTATGAGACCCTTCGGGGTCAAGCATGCCGTGTCGCATCTAGGGGGTCGCCCCGGGTCGTGACATTGTAACACCCCAAAAATTCTATGTTAAGATCCGAACTATTTCATTTACGTGTAGGGTCATATTGGGTGATTATGAAATTGCCCATATGTGTAAGGGTAAATTCTTTAGTTTGGGAATGATTTTGGATATTAATTAAGGTAACTAGAATATTCTAGCACAAAGTTGAGTTGAAAGTTTCCTTACTGATTAAGTTTTGATGTAGTATTCTACTTAGGTCAACTTCAAACGATCATATCTCTTAAAATATAAAGAGTTAAGTGGCCCATAACCTATCAAATTAAAGATATTTGAATCCTATTTCCAGTGCCACCAATTTCGTGTCAATTCAATTTTTGAGGAAAAAGTTATGACCATTTTAGTAATTGATACAGTGAAGTGACGAATTAGCCGACGGGAAAACATAAAAAAGGGGTCTTTTTGTCTTTTTCCTCCAAAAAAATCCTAAATGAATTTCTTGAATAATATAAGATTCAAAACAATCATATTTTTATCTTTTAATCAATCATTCTCTTCTCTCTCAAACCTAGGGAAAAACCGTAAGGAAAAATCAAAGTAGAAGACTCCATTCAAGATTCTTTCAATCTTTGAAATCTTTTTCAAGATTCTTCTTCAAGGTAATTCTTTCTCCAAAAATTTCATTCTTTCCAACTCAAATTCCTCCATACAATTATGAATCACTAATGAAAATCATAATTCTTGGCCATAGAAATTTCAAGAAAGTAATTCAAGAATCTCAAGAAAGGTTTTCTTGATTGTTCTCCTTCAAGCTAGGGTTTCAAGGCTTCTAATCAATTTCTTCTTCAAGATTCTTCAATAACCTTGTTCTTCCAGGTATGTAAGGCTATCACAGTGTTGGATTAGTTGATCCTCACGCACTACATCTACTTTCAAATCAGTAAAATTGTAATCTAGGATTCTACCCCTAGATTTAAGTATTCTTGAGATGAGTTAATTTTGAGTTCTCAAATTCCTATTTCTTTTTGAAATTCTATTCCTAATTATTGAATTGATATATGTTATGCATTAACATTCTAGAGTTGACCCGTTCATGTCCATAATTTTGCATGTACCCTATGAATTGAGTTATAAATTTTGAGAATCTTTTTAAAGCCAACACTTGAGTTTTAAGCTGAGTTTTTTTTTAGAAAGCAAAGATGAGTTTTTAGAAAAGAGTTTCATCAATCATTGAGAGATCCTATATATTCTAATCATAACTCTTGAATTCACATTCCAAATTCAAGGTAAAGTTAAGAGGAAAGTTTGAGAAAAACATTTTGATAAGTCTTTTGCAATCATTTATAAATTGTTTTGAGACTTGTGTAAATGAGTATGAGAATGAGGAGAGTTGAGTTTCATATTTCAAAAGAGTATAAGGGAACTAAGTATTCCCAAGTGAAAACACTTTTACATTTAAAACGAGGAAACCTTGATTTTTAAACGAGTTTATGAGGAGTTTTGAGCATTATCTCTTTTAAGAAAATCCTTTGAGTAATAATCCCAAGTTGAGGATGAGTTTTGTTTTTAAACATTGAGCATGATTTATATATATTATTGGGAGTAGTATTGAACATCGATATGGGTATGAGTTTAGACAACTCACATTCCTCATAAACCATGTAGCCAACATGGGTAAAAGATCATACTTTTTTGCTGGTTCCTTATTGCTTTTAACCATAGCTTAGTGGATCCACTTAGTTGAGGAGTTCTATTCCCCAACAAGGTATAGGAAAGTTCTAGCAATGTGGGAGAGACGTTGTATCATCACGTAGCTCATGCTAAAGGTTATCGGTTAGAGAATCTCTTAGTTAAGAGTAAAGAGTTATTATTGTATTTTACATACTTTTGAGTTCTTGTCTACTGTTTACAAAGCTTTATATTTTGCATCTTATTATCATTGATTTCATATTGAGTTGAATTGAGTTGACTATTATTGAGTTGAGTTGAGTATTCTTGAGCTGATGTGAGTTGAGTTAAGATCAGGTGAGTATGTCTTCCTTTCTATCAGTTCAAGCTTATATCTATGTTTCAAAGTTTCCCTTACATACTCGTACATTCAATGTGCTGACCTCATTTGGCCTGCATCGTTTCATGATGCATATACAAGTATTTAGGATCACCAACTAGCGCTTTGTTGATCCCATCGCATTCCAACTAGCTTTGGTGAGCCTCTTTGCTTTCCGGAAGGCTTCACATTATGGTTTTGTTTTGTTAAGATATCATGGATCTTGTCCCGATATCTATCATAGTTATTAAAGGCTTCATAGACAGTAGTATTTTGAGGAGTCTTTTCCATTTCCATTGTTAATGTTCTAAGACTTGAGTTGCCTTCTTATGGCTAGTTGAATACTTTAAACATTCTAAGTTATTTATTTTGAGACAATTGAGTTAATCTTTACATTTGAGGTCCTATGTTGTTGAGAAAGTCTTCCGCTGAGTATTGAGCCAGGCCAAAGCTTCGCTTGGGGATCAAATGGTTCTTGAGTACCGACCACGTCCAGGATGTAGGCTCGGAGCGTGACATTTGCTCTTCTTGAGGGTTTGGAAGTAACATCTTTATATATATATATATATATATAATATTTAATATCGCTACTAAATTAAATAAAAATTTTAAAAGATTGAATAACACCTACTTTTGACAAGGGATTTGCTCATTCAATTTTTCTTCAGCATCAATTTGACACAGTTTGATATCTTGATTGTTATTATTTTTCAGATTGCATATCATTATGAACACGATCCTTGATAAAATTCAATGTATTCATATACCACATCAAATAAATAAACATTATCAAGTAAGTGTTACCTCATTTTTCATCTTTCCTTTAGAATAAGATAAATCAATGTCACCATTACCATCATGATCACCATCAACTCATTTTACATGAATCTGACATAACAATAATATAATTAATCTATAATTGAATTTTAATGTAATTTATGGTATTCAATAGATTAAATTTCAAAGTGATAAAAAAATTATATTTACATAATTTAACTACAGATTTATATACCTCTTGAATTATATTATCAGAAGGAGATGAATTTTGCAAACTCCTATTCACATACTATTTGAATAATAGAAACTCTTGTTAAGCTGTCAAAATAAAAATAATGTGAAACATATAAAATTTTGAAATATTATTGATAACTATAATATGAAAATTTATTTCACATACCTTGTCAAACTCACTCTTCAAAGTGAACAATGGAGATGCTTGTAAATTTTGGGACTGCGGTCTGATTTTCTTTCCGAATGAATAGTGAAGCTTTCATGGTGATGCTTGTAATTTTTGGGACAAGAAGAGCTAGCGTTAGCATTATCAATTCTTGAAAATGAATCCTCAACAAACATCTTTAAAGAAGATAGTTCTTTCCCAAGCTAGAATAAAAAATTAGATAAATCATAACAAGCAAGTCACTTAAACTAATATCAAATAGCATCACCACATTATCGTCAAAAAATGATATTTCCTCCATCTCAATTTATGTGACACATTTTTTAGTTTATATCCTTAAAAAATAATTTTTAACCACACAAATATTTTAGAATTGATTTAGACATTTAAACCACAAGTGCAAACATTTTTTTTCTTTTTTTAAGAATACTCAATGTATTCATTGATTACAATAAAGAAAAATTACATAAATACACAACTTAAGAAATTATAATCTCTAAAATTTCTTATCATTTAAGAAAATCACAAAAATCTCCTCTAGGATATATACATATCCCCTTTCAGATACATCCCTCCCCCCTCGGATAAATTCATGAGCTATGTATCCTAAGGTTTCCCGACGAATTCGAGATCCTATAATTTTAAGCAATTTTTGTAATTTTAAAAGAATAGGGATGAGGTGTAATTAGCTCTTAACACTATGAGATTTATGAAACTTTTACTAAATGTATACTCTGACTTTATTAAATGAATTGCCATGCAAGATTCATTATACTAAAAACGGAAAATTGTATAAAATAGAAAACTATTAATTCAAATTAAATGTTATAACCACAGTTTCATTTAACTGTAATCCATAGCAAAAAATTGCCATTCGTCTCTCTCCCAAAGGAATCTCGCTCGCCACTCTCCTTCGCCTCTCTCACTTTATACTTTACAAACAAAAACTGTATAAATTGTGTTTGTGTTTGTATAAAGGAAGAGAAAAATGTATATACAAATACAAATACATATATTTTCGTCTTATACACTTATAATTATACAAATACAAATCTTCCCCTGCCAGTTCTCTTTTGTCTTTCTCTCTTTCTGGCTTTATACAAACACAAATTATGCAAATTACAATGTATAATTTGTATTGTATAAAGCGAGAGAGATTTGATATACAAATGTTTTATTTCGATTCAATTGTATACAAATTCAAATTTTATGCATATATACAAACACAATCATTGATACATATGCATAGTAGTTACGTATATACAATTATCTAACTGATATACATATACGATCGCTGCGCTTTTATACAAGCGAATGCCTGGCTGCAATTTATACAAATCTGATGCTCTATAGCAAACATAAAATTTGTTATGGAGCGCAATTATACAAACTATAGCTATAACATACAAATATGATTTTTATGTTTGCTAAACCTAAAATTTACTCTATTAAAAAGGGTATGAAAATCAGTATACTTAAAAAAGGTAAATCAAATACCTCTGAAGAGCATTAATGAAATTGTAACCTTTAATGATTAAAGAAACAAATTGATATAGAATAAAAAAAAAATTGATATAGAATTAATGAATAAGGATAGAGAAACAAATGCCAAATAACTAAAAACACATTAACTATCACAATAATAAATTAAGAATAACTATACCTATATATGTAGTTAAATTTATTTATTTATTAAAGGTGGATAGAATCAATTAAACAAATGGAATAGATATACATACTAAAATTTGTGATAAAAATAAGTAAACTAAGAGCAACTTATTATTTCTAAAATTGTTGTTTTTAATTCAGATAATTCAATAAATATTAAGAAGAAGAAAGTTTGTGTACAAGAATTTATATTAGAAAACAATACTTTTCTAACTATTTTTTGGTATTTTACTAATTATGATTTTACTTCTTCTTGATATTCTCACATGTAAATAAAAAATTATGATTAATCAAACTAACAAACTTTTAAATAACAAAATATATTTTCAACTTTTCTTCTTATTTTTTTGTCATCACAGTTTTTCTTCATTGTAGGCATCTTTGATGTTTTTTCTCAAAACTGCAAGAGATACTCTTATCACGCTCACGCATATCATTATGTGAATTAAGAAAATTTCTAAACACCTATCATATATTGAAATAAAATCAAATATAATAGAAACAATGTCCGATTCATAAAAAATTTACAAACTAATAATTTCATTAACAGTTTACCTTGTCAGCCGATTTTTTAAACGTCTCGCCTAGATATTCTATGGAAGACCGCTTACAAGACACTTTCCAATTCAATAAACGTGTATTTTCATTGGCAACACGTAATGATATTTTTTTAATCAACCTCTGAGCAACACTCATACAATCAGATTTGCAAAGCTAAGGAATACCCACCAAATCTATGAAATTTTTTAGCTAAAAATATTTCATCTCTAATTGAGGTCATCAAAACTTTAAACACAATTTCCCCCCATGGAAATGACATGAATTCTTCACTTTCCACTAAATAAAAATAATTACCACTTACGTAGACTCTATTAGCAATTGCAAACAACAAAAATGTATAGATAAAGTAAAGGAACACCAATCTTGACAGCATCTTCATAAAATTTTCATTTTTTACCGGCCAACAAAACATTCCTCAAGTTCTTTCTTATCAACTTTTGAATATCAGGAAAATATGTTAATTTCAATCTATTTTACTCCTTATAAAATTTCTCTCTATCTTCTCCTACGCATTGTAATTCAGTTAATTTTTCATTAATTTCAAAGCAAAAAACACTTCCATGAATACTAACATAAAAGAGAAAAAGGTCTGAAATATATCCGAACTTTGACCGAAATTACTGTAACAATATCGAACTTTGGAAAAGACCTTTTACCCCCCTGCACTATTTAATAGTGTATTTTAAAGGTATATATGTGCCCACGTGGATATCATAAATATTACATCATTATAAATGGTAATGTGTCCACGTGGGCACATATATACCTTTAAAATACACTATTAAATAGTGCAAGGGGGTAAAAGGCCCTCCATAAAGCTTGGTATCGTAACAACAATTTCGGCCAAAGTTAGAGTATTTTTCAGACCGTTTTCCCAGCAAAAAACTTGTCACAACAATTCTCAACTATCTTTATTTTCATCAAGTAACATATATAAGTTGATTTTCAACAAGAAATGGTGGCATATCAAGAAAGTAGCAAAAGATTGGATTTCTAAACATATTTAGTTGCAAAGAGTTGATTTTAATAACTCTACAACACGTATTTCACTTGACAACTAAAGCGAGACTTTGTAAAAAAAATAATCTTCGGTACATAGTAATTCCCCTCATGCACAACTAAAATAAAAAAATTTAAACATAAAATCAAGGGATAATTTCAGAGACCTTGTTGTTAAAAGAAAAAATCCCACATTGGTGGTTAATGAGATGGGTGGACTCCTTATTCGCAATTTGAAATAACTAGGAAGAAGCTAATAATTGGAAATAGTCATTTTTTTTTCAAAAGAATGAAAATCTGGAAATTGTTAAGTTAGAATAAGTTGAGTTTTGGCCAACTTCAAATTGCCATAACTTCTAGATCAGGATGATTTGGAGGTACTTCTAGATATGGTAGGAAAGCTCTTGGAATAATCTTTCCAACGCCGCTGAGTTTGCGCGATTCCGAGTTCGTATGAATGAGTTATGCCCTTTCGAAGTGGGGCTGTTGGAATAAGGAAAGTCCAATCCGGATTTTGAAAGGGTAGTTTGGTCTATTCCTTGCCCAATGATTTTATTTCGTTTATCGTAATTAAGTTAGGGACTAATCAGAATAAGATCAGTTTACGCTTTTACCAAATTACACTAGGGCTTGGACAAAAGAGAAAAGAAGAGGAGAAAGGAGAAGAGAAGCAGGATTCGTCAAGATCGTCAAGTTTAGCTTGTGGATTTCGTCGGGGGTGATCCCTACAAGGTATGTGAGATCACATAGCTTGGGTTAGTTCACCCACGCGCCCAATTTGATTCAATCTCAGCAAAGTATATTGATTTGAAAGTAAATCCCTTGAATTCTTGATGAAGTTCATTTGAATCCTTGTGGTTTGTGTTGTTGGAGTTTTCTTGAGATTGATTCACGTTTTTAGTTGTGTTTTTAGTAGAATCTGATGTTATTTGAGGGTATAGATGATTCTAAGTGTTTGGGGAAAGATCAATGGAGTTTAGAGGGTTTAAAGCTGAAAAACGAAGAAGAAATTTCGTAGGGCAAATCTGGGCAGGGCCTCCGTGTCGCGAACCTGCTCCCCAGATTTGGGAAAAATCGTTTCACGTCGCGGAGTGGTCACGGACCGTTCTTCCTCAAAAGTTGTTTTCGAACCAAAAATTTAAATACTTCTCGCATCGCAGACCCACCCTCAAACAGTGATTTCTTGATCTTTTCTCAGGTTTAGCTATCTAAAATCATTCCTAAACATCATGAGATCTTTCCTATAACAAATCACAATCCTTGAATCCATAATTCAATTCAAGGAAAGTTAAAGAGTCAAGTTAGAAGTTAAGAAGCAAGTCAAGAGAAGTTCTTTAAAGTTTTCAAAAAGTCTTTTCCAAATGTTTTAACTTTGTTTTAAGACTTAAAGTTCAAGTTGAGTAAAGATTAAAGAGTAAAGTTTGAAGTTCATTTCTTCAAAAATATATGGAGACTATGTATTCCCAAAGGGTTTAAAATGTTTTCACATTTAAACAAGAAAGGAAACCTCGATTTCCAAAGAGCCTTCAGGCTAGTTTTCAGAAAAGAGTAATCGCTTTCTTAATGAAGCAAGAGAGGAAACTTTGATTTCCAAGATAGCCTTTGAGCTAAGTTTTTGAGCACTAATCTCAAATCACAGAAAGAAGTATGTTTTAAACATAAGAGGTAATATCATTTTTGAGAGTAGTAATTAGCATCGATATGGGGGAGAGTTCAGACAACTCACAGCCCCCATAAACCATGTAGTCATCATGAGTAGAAAAAGGTCATACTTTTTAGATGATTAATTTAGTGCTTTTTAGCATAGACTAGTGGATCCACTTAGTAGTTCAGGTTCTATACCCCCGGCAAGGTATAGGATGGCCCTGGCAGCGTGAGGCAAAACGTTGTATCATCACAATAGCTCTTACGTGATGGTTGTCGGTTAGAGAAACTCCCACAAAAGTAATTGTATTCTTATATACACAGTTTATTGTATTTTCACATACATTTTAGAATTATATATGTCTTTGCATACACGCAAAGTTGACATCATGTGTTAAATAACTTTTATTTATATTGCACTTGTTTCAAACTAATTTATATTGAAATGAGTTCAGATATGTTGAGTTGAGTTGAGCCAGGTAAGTTCTTCAGATTCTTTTCAAGCATATGTTGTGTTTAGCATTCCAACTCACATATTCGTACATTCAATGTATTGACGTCAGTTGACCTGCATCTTATTATGATGCAGACACAGGTAACTATGATCGGCATCCAGCGCATCATTGATCCGATGGAGTCAGTTGGTGAGCCTCCTTGCATTCCGGAGGACTACTTTTTATTGCTTTCAGTTATTTTATTAGTTCATTAGGATGTCATGGGGTTTGTCCCAACATCCATCTCGGTTGTTTTAGAGGCTTCATAGACAGTCAGATGTTAGTTCTTTAGTTTTTTCATTGTCATTATCTTTTGTTGAGATTTAAGTTTGCCTTAATGGCCAGTTGAATGTTTCCTTTATAACATTCCAGTTTATTTCATAGATGTATCTGTGTTGAGTTAAGTCTTCCACTTTTATTTCATAGATGTATCTGTGTTGAGTTAAGTCTTCCACTAAGTAAGTAAGCCAGGCCAAGGGTTCGCTTAGGGCCAGCAATGGTTCTCGAGTGTCAGCCACGTCCAGGGTGTAGGCTCGGGGTGTGACAAACTTGGTATCATAGCACAGAGTTCAAGAGTCCTAGGGAGTCTATAAAGCCGTTTCTGTAGAGTCCTAGTTATCGGTGTGAAGCGCGCCACATCTATAATTAGGAGGCTGTAACACTTAGGAAAATTTCTCACTTCTTTCACACTTATTTCATGCGTTAGAGTTTGATCTTTAAAAAAAGTTTCTTCTAATTCGTGCTTGCACGTGTTTTTCAAATAACCATGCCTCCACGAAGAGCTGTCACATGTAGCCCTGCTAGACGTAATGTTGAGGAACAAGGAGCTACCAAATGCACCTGAAGTGCAACCTCAAGGGGAAGTTACCAATGTTGAGTTCTGTAAGGCTATCCGGATGTTGAGCCAAGTTGTTACCAACCAAACTAGGCAACAAAGAGGAGCTAGACAGGAAGTGGTTGATACTTCTAGGATCCGAGAGTTCTTGAGGATGAATCCTCCAAGTTTCACAAGTTCGAGCACTACTGAGGATCTAGAAATTTTATTGAGGAACTAAAGAAGGTATTTGAGGTCATGCATGTTGCCGATACTGAGCAAGTTGAACAAGATGCATATCACCTGAAGAATGTTGCTAGGACTTGGTTTGATCAGTGGAAAGAGGGTAGAGCTGAAGATGCACCATCTGCGAGTTGGGCTTGTTTTGAGGAGGCTTTCTTGGGGCGTTTCTTTCCCCGAGAACTGAAAGAGGCTAAGGTACGAGAGTTCCTCACACTTAAGTAAGATTCTTTGAGTGTTCATGAGTGTGGGTTGAAGTTCACCCAACTGTCCCGTTATGCTCCGGAGATGGTTGCGGACATGAGGAGTAGAATGAGCTTGTTTGTTGCTGGGATGTCTCGTCTATCGAGTAAGAAAGGTAGGGCTGCAATACTGATAGGTGACATGGATATCTCAAGATTGATGGTCTATGTGCAGCGGGTTGAGGAAGAGAAGTTGAGGGATAGAGAGGAGTTTAAGAACAAGAGGGTAAAGACAAGGAATGAGTCCAGGCAGCAGAAGAGTAATGCGAACCGGTCTCCTTTCCAACATAAGCAGAAGGGACTTGCTCCATCATCTGCTAGTGCACCTACACTTAAGAATAAAGTTGAGTACAATAGTCAGAATTTCAGAGCTAAACCTGCCTATTCTCAGGGTAGCATGGCGCAAGGGGGTAGTAAGCCTCTTGCCTGCACTAAGTGTGGTAGGAACCACTCAGGTACATGTCGTGAGGGCTCTACTGGTTGTTTCAAGTGTGGTCAGAATGGGCATTTCATGCAGGAATGTCCAAAGAACAAGCAAGGTAATGATAATAGGGGCAATAAAGCCCAGTCTTCTTTAGTTGCTCCACCAGACAGAGCTGGACCTAAAGGGGCTAATTCCTGTACCGACAGAGGAACAAACCGCATGTATGCTATTAATAGTCGCCAAGAGCAAGAGGATTTGCCAGATGTTTTCACTGGTATGATCCAAGTCTTTGACATTACTATTTATTCTTTGCTAGACCCAGGAGCGAGTTTATTTTTTGTAACTCCTTATGTTGCTATGAATTTTGATGTTATTCCTGAGCAACTTAGTGAACCATTCAGTGTTTCTACACCTGTTGGTGAGTCTATTCTAACAAAGAGAGTCTATCATGATTGTCCCCTTTTCGTCAATCACAAGAGTACCATGGCTGATTTAATTGAGTTAGACATGGTAGATTTTGATGTCATTCTTGGTATGGATTGGCTTCATGCATGTTATTCCTTAGTTGATTGTAGAACTCGAGTTGTCAAATTTTAGTTTCCAAATGAGCCCGTCTTAGAGTGGAAAAGTAGTTCAGCAATGCCTAAGGGTCGTTTCATTTCGTACCTTAAGGCAATGAAGTTAGTTTCTAAGGGTTGTGTCTATCTTTTAGTCTGAGTTAATGACTCTAGTGTTGAGATACTTCCTATTAAGTCAGTTTCAGTAGTAAGAGAGTTTCCAGAAGTCTTTCCTGATGATCTTCCTGGAGTCCCTCCTGAGAGAGAAATAGACTTCGGTATAGACATTCTTCCAGATGCTCGTCCCATATCTATTCCGTCATATAGATTGGCCCCAGCACAGTTAAAAGAGCTTAAAGAGCAGTTGAAATATCTTTTAGAGAAAGGTTTCATTCGACCAAGTATATCACTTGGGGCGCTCCGGTCCCATTTGTGAGAAAGAAAGTTGGTTCCCTTAGGATATGTATAGATTACCATCAGCTAAACAAGGTTAGCATCAAGAATAAGTATCCTATTTCGAGAATTGATGATCTTTTCAATCAGCTTCAGGGTGCTTCATGTTTCTCTAAGATATATCTCAGATATGGCTACCATCAGTTAAGGGTAAGGGAGTGTGACATTCCAAAGACAACTTTCAGAACCCGTTATGGTCATTACGAGTTTTTGGTCATGTCCTTTGGTTTGACCAATGCGCCTGCAGCATTCATGAACCTTATGAATAGAGTATTCAAACATTATTTAGATATGTTTGTTATCATCTTCATTGATGACATACTAATCTATTCAAGGAATAAAGAAGATCTAGTCATCTCAGAATAGTTCTCTAGACTCTAAAAGATAGAGAGTTATATGCCAAGTTCTCTAAGTGTGAGTTTTGGCTTGAGTCTGTGGCATTCTTAGGCCACATTTTGTCTGGAGAGGGAATTAAAGTTGATATTCAAAAAATTAAGGCAATGCAGAATTGGCCTAGACCCACATCGCCAACTGATATTAGTAGTTTCTTGGGTTTGGCTGGCTATTATAGAAGGTTCGTAGAGGGGTTCTCATATATTTCATCCCTTTTGACCAAGTTAACTCAGAAAACAGTGAAGTTTCAATGGTCTGAAGCTTGTGAGAAAAGCTTTCAGGAATTGAAAAAGAGGTTGACTACTGCCCTAGTTTTGACCTTACCAGAAGGTACGCAAGGCTTTGTTGTCTATTGTGATGCGTCTAGAGTTGGTTTGGGTTGCGTGTTAATGCAGAATGGCAAAGTTATAGCTTATGCCTCCAGACAGTTGAAAGTTCATGAGAAGAACTACCCCACCTATGACTTGGAGTTGGCTGTCGTAGTATTTGCCTTAAAGATATGGCATCATTATTTATATGGTGTTCATGTTGATGTATTCATTGATCACAAGCGTCTTCAATATGTGCTCACTCAGAAAGAGCTTAATCTCAGACAAATGAGGTGATTAGAATTGCTCAAGGATTATGACATGAGTATTCTTTATCACCCAAGTAAGGCTAATGTTGTTGCAGATGCCTTGAGCAGGTTGTCTATGGTTAGTACCGCCCATGTTAAGGAAGAAAAGAGAGAGTTAGCAAAAGATGTGGATAGACTTACACGCTTAGGAGTTCGATTAATGGATTCCACAGAAGGAGGAGTAGTGGTGCTGAATAGGGCCAAATCTTCATTAGTGTCAGAAGTGATAGAAAAGCAAGACCAAGATCCAATTTTACTTGAACTGAAGGCAAATGTTTATAAGCAAAAAGTACTAGCTTTTGAACAAGGGGAGATGGTGTATTGAGCTATCAAGGTAGATTGTGTGTACCAATGGTTGATGGACTCCAAGAGAGGATCATGGAGGAAGCTCACAGCTCTAGCTATTCCATTCATTCGGGTTCCACAAAGATGTATCGGGACTTGAGAGAGGTGTATTGGTGGAATAGCATGAAGAAGGGCATTGCAGAGTTTGTTGCTAAGTGTCCAAATTGCCAACAAGTTAAAGTAGAGCACCAAAGGCCCGGTGGTATGGCTCAGAATATAGAACTTCCGAAATGGAAGTGGGAGATGATTAATATGGACTTCATCACAGGTTTACCAAGGTCTCACAGGCAGCATGATTCTATTTGGGTGATTGTTGACAGAATGACAAAATCAGTCCACTTTTTACTGGTAAAGACTACTCATTCGGCAGAAGACTATGCTAAGTTGTATCTTCAAGATGTGGTAAGACTTCATGGGGTTCCGGCCTCCATTATTTTAGACAAAGGTGCACAATTTACTACATAGTTTTGGAAGTCATTCCAAAAAGGCTTGGGTTCAAAGGTGAACTTAAGTACTGTCTTTCATCCTGAGACAGATGGGCAAGCAGAGCGCACTATTCAGACCTTAGAAGATATGTTGAGGGCTTGTGTGATTGATTTCAAAGGGAATTGGGATGATCACCTACCTCTCATTGAGTTTGCTTACAACAATAATTACCACTCGAGCATCCAAATGGCTCCTTATGAAGCTCTTTATGGGAGAAGATGCAGATCTCCTATTGGATGGTTTGAAGTTGGTGAAATAGGGTTGATAGGACCATATTTGGTTCATCAAGCTATGGAGAAGGTGAAAGTGATTCAAGAGAGGTTGAAAACGGTGCAGAGTCGTTAGAATTCTTACACTGATGTTAGGAGAAGGGAGTTAGAGTTTAAAGTAGATGATTGGGTATATCTAAAAGTTTCACCCATGAAGGGTGTTATGTGGTTTTGTAAGAAGGGAAAACTTAGTCCCCGGTATATTGGACCTTATCGAATATCCAAGAGGATTGGCAATGTAGCTTATGAGTTAGAGCTACCCTAAGAGTTAGCAGCGGTTCATCCGGCATTTCACATCTCCAAGTTGAAGAAGTGCATGGGTGATCCTTCATTGATCATACCAACTGAAGATATTGGAATCAAGGATAGCTTATCTTATGAGGAGATTCCTGTTCAAATTCTAGATCACTAAGTTTGAAAGTTGAGAACAAAAGAGGTAGCATCAATCAAAGTCCTTTGGAGGAACTAATTTGTTGAAGAAGCTACTTGGGAAGCTGAGGAGGATATGAAGAAGAGATATCCACATCTCTTCGAATTCGGAGAAGTTCCGAATTAAGGTACTGATCCTTTCTTAGTATTTATTTATAAGTTGGCATTTTGTTTTGCATTTGCTTGTGGGTGTTTGAACTGAATGTTGCATGTTACACCCTTAGCCTAGTAAGAGTAATCTCATTCGAGGATGAATCTTTCCAAGGGGGAGATATTGTAACATCTCGCAATTTAAAATAACTAGGAAGAAGCTATTAATTGGAAATAGTCATTTTTTAAAAGAATGAAAATCTGGAAATTTTGTTAAGTTAGAATAAGTTGAGTTTTGGCCAACTTCAAACGGCTATAACTTCTAGCTCAGGATGTGTTAGAGGTACTTCTAGATATGGTAGGAAATATCTTGGAATTATCTTTCCAACGCCGCTGAGTTTGCATGATTCCGAGTTCGTATGAGTGAGTTATGCCTTTTGGAAGTTGGGTTGTTGTAATAAGGAAAGTCCAATCCGGATTTTGAAAGGGTAGTTTGGTCTTTTCCTTTCCCAATTATTTTATTTCATTTTTGGTAATTAAGTTAGGGTATAATCGTAATTAGATCAGTTTACGCTTTTACCAAAATACACTAGGGCTTAAGGAAAAGAGAAAAAAAGAGGAGAAAGGAGAAGAGAAGCAAGATTCGTTAAGATCGTCGAGTTTAGCTAGTGGATTTCGTCGGGGGTGATCCTTACAAGGTATGTAAGATCACATAGCATTGGGTTAGTTCACCCACGCACTCAATTTGATTCAATATCAGCAAAGTATATTGATGTAAATCCCTTGAATTCTTGATGAAGTTGGTTTGAATCCTTGTGGGTTGTGTGTTGTCGGAGTTTTTTTTAGATTGATTCACGATTTTAGTTGTGTTTTCGAGTAGAATCTGATGTTATTTGAGGGTATAGATGATTCTAAGTGTTTGGGAAAAGAATCAATGGAGTTTAGAGGGATTAGAGCTGAAAAACGAAGAAGAAATTTCGTCAGGCTAATTTGGGCAGTGCCTCCGTGTCGCGGACCTACTCCCCAGATTTGGGAAAAATCGTTTTGCATCGCGGAGCGGTCACGGACCGTTCTACCTCAAAAGTTGTTTTCAAACCAAAAATTTAAATACTTCTCCGCGTCACGGACCCACCTTCAAACAGTGATTTCTTGATATTTTCTCATGTTTAGCTATCTAAAATCATTCCTAAACATCATGAGATCTTTCCTATCACAAATCACAATCCTTGAATCCATAATTCAATTCAAGAAAAGTTAAAGAGTCAAGTTAGAAGTTTAGAAGTAAGCCAAGAGAAGTTCTTTAAAGTTTTCAAAAAGTCTTTTCCAAATGTTTTAAATTTGTTTTAAGACTTAAAGTTCAAGTTGAGTAAAGATTAAAGAGTAAAGTTTGAAGTTCATTTCTTCAAAAGTATATAGGGACTATGTATTCCCAAAGGGTTTAAAATATTTTCACATTTAAACAAGAAAGGAAACCTCGATTTCCAAAGAGCCTTCAGGCTAGTTTTCAGAAAAGAGTAATCGCTTTCTTAATGAAGCAAGAGAGGAAACTTTGATTTCCAAGATAGCCTTTGAGCTAAGTTTTTGAGCACTAATCTCAAATCACAGAAAGAAGTATGTTTTAAACATAAGAGGTAATATCATTTTTTAGAGTAGTAATTAGCATCGATATGGGGGAGAGTTCAGACAACTCACAGCCCCCATAAACCATGTAGTCATCATGAGTAGAAAAAGGTCATACTTTTTAGATGATTGATTTAGTGCTTTTTAGCATAGACTAGTGGATCCACTTAGTAGTTCAGGTTCTATACCCCCGGCAAGGTATAGGATGGCCCTGGCAGCGTGAGGCAAAACGTTGTATCATCACAATAGCTCTTACGTGATGGTTGTCGGTTAGAGAAACTCCCACAGAAGTAATTGTATTCTTATATACACAATTTATTGTATTCTTACATATATTTCAGAGTTATATGTCTCTTTGCATACACACAGAGTTGGCATCGTGTTTTAAACAACTTTTCTTTATATTGCACTTGTTTTAAACTACTTTATATTGAAATGAGTTCAGTTATGTTGAGTTGAGTTGAGCCAGGTAATTTCTTTAGATTTTTTTCAAGCCTATGTTGTGTTTATCATTCCAACTCGCATATTCGTGCCAGTTTTCCTGCATCTTATTATGCTGCAGACACAGGTAACTAGGATCGGCATCCAGCGCATTGTTGATCCAGTGAGAACTCCAGAGTCAGTTGGTGAGCCTCATTGCATTCCGGAGGACTCCTTTTTATTGTTTTCAGTTATTTTATTAGTTCATTAGGATGTCATGGGGTTTGTCCCGACATCCATCTCAGTTGTTTTAGAGGTTTCATAGATAGTCAGATGTTAGTTCTTTAGTCTTTTCATTGTCATTATCTTATATTGAGACTTAAGTTTGCCTTAATGGTCAGTTGAATGTTTCTTTTGTAACATTCCAGTTTATTTCATAGATGTATCTGTGTTGAGTTAATTCTTCCGCTGAGTAATTAAGCCAGACCAAGGGTTCGCATGGGGCCAGCAATGGTTCTCGAGTGCTAGCCACCGGGGTGTAGGCTCGGGGCGTGACATAAGGTTTGGGAAATCCTCCTCCCTTTGAGCTCATTTTTGGGGTATGAGTTAGGCCTAAGACCTAATTTAACATGGTATCAGAGCAGGGCCCATCTCACCCGATGTTGGGGCCCAAAAAAAAATCAAAAATTGCCCAAAATATACCCACGCACCAAATGCTAAGCATTGGGCATGAGGTGGGTCAAAAATTGCCCAAAATTGCCCACACAACAGATGCGAAGCACTGGTCATGAGGTGGGGGTGTTAAAACCAAAAGTCCCACATTGGTGGTTAATGAGATGGGTGGACTCCTTATAAGGCTTGGGCAATCCTACTCCTTTTGAACTAGCTTTTGGGGTGTGAGTTAGGCCTAAGACCTAATTTAACAACTCACGTTTCTTTCAATCACATTGACCTCCCTCGTGGTTTGCGATATTACAAATACCATCCTTATTTTGAATTTTTTTGTAACAAATCTTTTTATATGTTTTTCATTAATGTAAATAAATACAATTTGACAAATCTACCCTTTTAAAATATTACATTTTTTCATTTAAACTCTCATATTTAACAAACAAAAAATTGTTAAAATCCCGCAATTTCTTTGCTGGAAAGTATTTTTCTCTAAAAATGTGGATCCTACACTTTCTTCTTCTTCCTGCCCTGTGAGGCCAATTATTCCATGGATGCTTATTTAGGCTGATCAAAATGGAACCAAAATCAAAAATTTGAATAAAAAAAAAGTTATTGATTTATCGGTGATGAGTTATTGGTTTAGCCGTTTCTCTAACGATTTTGATTCTCTTTATTATCGGGTTATCAATTCTTAACGGTTTGAGGTTTTTTCTTAACAGATTAACCGATAGTAAATTAAATAATTATATTTATATATATAAAGTCCTTGACTTAGAGTTTATTATCATACTTTTATTTATGGTTGTTACAAACTCTCGACTATTCTACAATGTCACAATGTTTGTGTTTAATCAAGATGCAATTTTTCAACACATGTGCATAGTTCATTTGGTTTGTTACCTTGTTTTAAGTTGATTTTCAAAGATTATATTTTGTGTCAAATCATAACGGTTAAACCGATAACCGAATCGATAATGATTGTTGACATCTTTTGAAAGGGTGCAACGTCGCAGTGACTCACCAAAAAATAGTAATCAATTTTTAAAGGGTTGAAAGAATTTTAAAAGGGTAAAAAGGGGTAAAATTGAGTCGCCACCTAATTTTTAGGAACACTAGGAAACCAATTAACAAATTAACTTAAAAGAAATGTCTACGAAATCAATTGATTCTAGGTAAGGGGTTCAAGTTAGTCCGAAAGGAAGGGGTTATGCATCCTTCGAAATCCACAATTGTGGTTCCCGACTGAGTTCATTTTTTCAAATTGAGGAGGAGATAAAACAAATATACAAGTATAATAAACATGAGATATACACAAGTAATAAAATAAAACAATAATGTAAGAAACAATCTAAGGTTTGGCTAACATCGATAAATACAAGATAATGAATAAAGAATATAATTGGAACTTCATTCGAATAGCTTCAATGAGAAGCAACTCCGTGTACCTGTAAAGACACTTAGTAAATGTGTTAGTAATGAATCAATATGAATAAATCAAATAATAACTTAAAAATAAAAACCCGTCTTATTAACATGGAAGGCCTTGAAAATCGATGGTAATTTCTTCATAGGCCAATTTTAACAAACAAAATAGAAGCATAAACTAAATTTCCGTCTTTTAACATTGGGGAGGCCTCCAAACCTACGGAGAGATTTTCTCATTGGCCAATTTCAACTTATAAAATAAATAATCTAAAAAGGTAAACAATATCCAAAATTACAAAAAGAATGAAAGGTAAAAACACTTGTCTGGCAAACATAACTGACAGTAAGCACACCAGTGGAACAAATGAACTAATTAACACATCATCATAAAAAATTAATGCATAAATAACATACTAACAAAGAAAGTAAAAGGTTCATATAATATTTAATAATGTTAGCAACATTCATCATAACAAAATACTAATGAATTGAGAATAAAATAACTTTAAAGAAAAGAACTAACCACTTAATATTCTTGTTTAAATATATAAATAAAAATTAAAGCACACCCATTATGGAAATCAAAACAACAGTAACAAACAAGTAGAATATAAAATTATTTGACCCAACGAAATTTATCTATCAATTAAACTATAAGAAATAAGTAATAATGAATAAAATAATAAAGTTAATAACTAACCAACAATGCATTAATTAAAAGTAAATGGGTATCAGTGGTGTTCAAGTGAGGAAAAGCAAATAAAATGTTATTACAATATTTCAACTTTTGACAAAGAACAATAACTAAGAACAAACATCGATGTTGCCGGAGTCAAACCTTTTTCCGGCCAAATTTCTGAAATAAAACAATGTAAATGAATAAATGACAGACCCATCAATAAATAAGCATGAACAGATTCAAAGATTCAAAATGTAATAAAATAAAGAGGAGAAAAAAAAAGGATCGATACCACAGTGAAAGAAGAGTAACGGGGAGGGTTCGGTCTTGCTTGCCAGAGCTATGGAAGTCGGCGCTTTGTTGGTTGTTCGCCGAGATGGGGATGTTGGATTTTAGCAAGGTGCGAATGGAAAATAAGAAGAGAAAATGGAAAATGTGGGGGAACCAATTTTAGAGAGAAAATGAAAAGTCATTTCTCTCATATTGGTAGAAGAAAAGTCCGAACAGACGCGTTCCTTGCTGCAAGTGGCTATAAATAGAGAGTTTTTTTCCGTTTTTCAACACTAAAATTTTTCTCCCTACATACATTTTCTTACAAAATAAAATTGTCGATCGATTGAGTTTATGTGTGCTCTCGTTGTTGTTCTTGCTTTTGTTGAAATTAGTGAAGTTTAAGGTACCGCTACTTCTCTAATAGTTAATCCGTTTTATCTTGGGAGGAATTAATCTGTAACCTCGGGTACTTGAGGGGATTAAATTTCTAAAGAAAACACAGTGGGTTTTGTGGACTCAGATTTTATTTTTTGTCTGTTTCATTCTTTTTTTGTTTCTGGTTTTTCCTAACCTGAATACAGGAGTTAACAATCTTAAGAAATTTAATAATTTATGTATTTGAGGTTTCTGGAGATTAAAATCTTTATGGTTTTCTACTCTATTTGAATTTTAAAATTCATTCGATTAATGATTAAAAGAACATAAAAACTTTATCGTTAAATCATAAATAGGTTGAGTAATGATTTATTCTTTACTTGTAGTATTTCACATACTAAATTATCTGCCATTTGTGACAGAAAAATGACAAATTCAAGTCAAGTAAATGTTGGAACAGTGAGTGCTGCAACAACATCGGTTGCACACAATCGTTCAACTGCTGCCCTTGCACCGGCTGAGAAACCTGCAAAGTTCTCTAGAGTCGACTTCAAGAGATGGCAGCATAAGATGTTCTTCTATCTGACTACGTTGAGTCTGCAAAGGTTCATTAGTGAGAACGTTCCTGTCGGATGAAACTCCGGCCGAAGAACAGTTCTTGGTGACAGAAGCATGGACACATTCAGATTTTTTGTGTAAAAACTATATTCTGAGTGGCCTGCAAGATGATCCGTACAATGTGTACAGTAGTGTCAAGACCTCAAAAGAACTTTGGGATGCTTTAGAAAAGAAGTACAAAACAGAGAATGTCGGAATAAAGAAGTTTATTGTGGCAAAATTTTTGAACTATAAGATAATAGACAATAAGACCGTCGTCACCCAAGTTCAAGAACTGTAGGTCATAATCCATGATCTCCTTGCTGAAGGTATAAATATATTTAATGCCTATGTTGAAAATATTAAGTCTATTCTTAATACTCACATAATCTTTAATGTAGGATTGATTGTGAATGATGTTTTTCAAGTGGCGGTCATTATTGAGAATTTACCTCCGTTGTGGAAGGACTTCAAAAACTACTTGAAACATAAACGCAAGGAGATGACTGTTGAAGATCTCATGGTAAGGTTGAGAATCGAAGAGGATAACAAGGCCGCAGAAAAAAGGTCACGTGGTAATTCAGTAATATCTGGAGTAAATATTGTTGAAGAAAATCCCACAAAATCAAAGAAAAGAAAGAAAGCACCTGGTCCAAAGAGCAATCCTCCTAAGAAGAAATTCAATGGAAACTGCTTCAATTGCGGTAAACGTGGTCATAGGGCTAATGAATGTTGGGGTCCTAAAAAGGACAAGAAGAAGGATCAAGCAAAATTTTGCTGAATCCAAAAAAGAGATGGACAATCTTTGTGCAATGCTTTCAAAATGCAACTTGGTTGGAAATCCAAGAGAATGGTGGATAGATTCTGGTGCCTCATGCCATGTTTGTGCCAACAAAAAATTATTTGCATCATACACTCCAGCACCTACAGACAAGAAGTTGTTTATGGTAAACTCTGTTGTTGCAAAGGTGGAAGAAACTGGCAAGGTCCTCTTAAAGTTGACATCGGGCAAAGTGGTGACTTTGAACAGGGTATCGTATGTTCTAGAATTGCGAAAGAACCTAGTTTCTATACCAGTTCTGACTAAGAACGGATTCAAATGTGTATTTGTTTCTAATAAATATGTAGTGAGTGAAAATGAGATGTATGTAGGAAAAGGTTACCTCACTGAGGGCCTCTTTAAACTCAATGTATTTGCAGATGATATGAATAAAGATTCTGTTTCTTATTACTTGCTTGAATCAAAATGGTTATGGAATGAATGTTTGGGACACATCGATAACAACACCTTGGGAAAACTGATTAACTTAAATATTTTGCCTAAATTTGAGTGCAATAAATCAAAATGTCAAGTTTGCGTTGAATCTAAGTATGCTAAGCATCCTTATAAATATGTTGAAAGGAATTCATACCCCTTAGAACTGATTCACACTAACATTTGTGACATGAAATCAACACCATCACGTGGTGGGAAAAAACATTTCATAGCTTTTATTGACGATTGCACTAGATATTGTTATGTCTATTTGCTAAATAGTAATGATGAAGCAATAGATGCATTTAGGCAATATAAAACTGAAGTTGAAAATCAGTTGGATAAAAAGATCAAAATGATCAAAAGTGATAGAGATGGAGAATAAGAATTTCCATTTGCAGAAATATGTTTGGAAAATGGAATCTTCCATCAAACTACTGCTCTTACTCTCCTCAATCTAATGGATTTATGGAAAGGAAAAATCAAACTTTAAAGGAAATAATGAATGTCTTACTTATAAGTTCAGGTTTACCACAAAACTTGTGGGGGGAAGCTATCCTTACAGCAAATCGAAACTCAATAGAGTGCCTCATAGCAAGACACATGTTATTCCATATAAGAAATGGAAAGGTAGAAAACCCAACTTGAAATATTTCAAAGTGTGGGGTGTCTAGCCAAAGTCCATGTTCCTATACCTAAGAGGGTGAAAATAGGACCTAAGAATGTGGATTGTGTATTCATTGGATATGCCACAAATAGTAAGGCATGTCGATTTTTGGTTCATAATTCTGAACATCCGGATATTCATAACAATACGGTAATAGAATTAGATAATGTTGTTCTTTGAACATATCTATCCGTATAAAACTAGACGTGAGTCATCTAGTAGGGGGTCTAAATGACCTCGAGAAGAACCAAAAGAGAATGAACATAATAAAGATAGTCCAAGGTGCAGTAAACGTCAAACGACAACTACTTCATTTGAACCTGATTTTGTAACAATCCTTCTTGAAAGTGAGCCTCAAACATTCAAGGAAGATGTATTGTCTAGCGACTCAACCTCTTGGAAAGATGCTATCAATAGTGCGATCGAATCAATCTTAAGCAATCATACCTGAGAGTTGGTTGATCTTCCCCCAGGAAACAAACCCTTGGGTTCGAATGGATCTTCAAAAGGAATATGAAAGATTGAGGAACTATTGACAAATATAAAGCAAGATTTGTTGTCAAAGGCTTTAGACAGAAAGAAGGTCTTGATTATTTTGACACATACTCGCCAGTGACTAGGATTACATCAATTTGAATATTAATTACCCTAGCTGTAGTATACGGTCTTGAAATCCATCAAATGGATGTGAAAACTGCCGACGTAAATGGAGAGCTGGAAGAAGAGATTTATAGGGAACAGCCTGAGGGTTTCGTAGTTCCCAGTAAAGAAAAAAAGTATGCAAACTTAACGTAATTGCAGATGCTATGAATAAATATTATGCTTTTTCTTACTTGCTTCAGTCAAAATGTTTATGGCATGAACGTTTGGGACACATCAATAACAAAACCTTGCGAAAACTGATTAGCTTAAATTTTTTGCCTAAATTTGAGTGCAATAAATCAAAATGTCAAGTTTGCGTTGCATCTAAGTATGCTAAGCATCCTTATAAATTTGTTTAAAGGAATTCATACCCCTTAGAACTGATTCACACTGAAATTTGTGACATGAAATCAATACCATCAAGTGGTGGGAAAAGGATTTCATAACTTTTATTGACGATTGCACTAGATATTATTATGTCTATTTGCTAAATAGTAATGATGAAACAATAGATGTATTTAAGCAATATAAAACTGAAGGTGAAAATCAGTTGAATAAAAATATCAAAATGATCAGAAGTGATAGAGGTGGAGAATATGAATCTCCATTTGTAGAAATATGTTTGGAAAATGGAATCATCCATCAAACTACTGGTCTTACTCTCCTCAATCTAATGGATTTGTGGAAAGGAAAAATCAAACGTTAAAGGAAATAAGGAATGCCTTACTTATAAGTTCAGATTTACCACAAAACTTGTGGGAGAAGCTATCCTTATAGCAAATCGAATACTCAATAGAGAGTCTCATAGCAAGACGCATGTTATTCCATATGAGAAATGGAAAGGTAGAAAACCTAACTTGAAATATTTCAAAGTGTGGGGGTGTCTAGCCAAACTCCAAGTTCCTATACCGAAGAGAATGAAAATAGGACCTAAGACTGTGGATTGTTTATTCATTGGATATGCCACAAATAGTAAGGCATGTCAATTTTTGGTTCATAAGTCTGAACATTCGGATATTCATAACAATATGGTAATTGAATCAGATAATTTTGATTTCTTTGAACAAATCTATCCGTATAAAACTAGACTTGAGTCATCTAGTAGGGGGTTTAAATGACCTCGAGAAGAACCAAAAGAGAATGAACCTAATGAAGAGAGTCCAAGGCGCAGTAAACGTCAAAGGACAGCTACTTCATTTGAATCTGATTTTGTAACATTCCTTCTTGAAAGTGAGCCTCAAACATTCAAGCAAGATATATTATCTAGCGACTCAACCTCTTGGAAATAGGCTATCAATATGGAGATCGAATCAATCTTAAGCAATCTTATCTGAGAGTTGGTTGATCTTCCTCCAGGGAACAAACTATTGGGTTCGAAATGGATCTTCAAAAGAAATATGAAAGATGATGTAACTATTGACTAATATAAAGCAAGATTTGTTGTCAAAGGCTATAGACAGAAAGAAGGTCTTGATTATTTTGACACATACTCCCCAGTGACTAGGATTACATCAATTCAAATGTTAATTGCCCTAGTTGTACTATACGGTCTTGAAATCCATCAAATGGATGTGAAAACCACCTACATAAATGGAGAGCTGAAAGAAGAGATTTACATGAAATAGCCTGAAGGTTTCGTAGTTCCCAGTAAAGAAAAGAAAGTATGCAAACTCAATGTAATTGCAGATGCTATGAATAAAGATTATGCTTCTTCTTACTTACTTAAGTCAAAATATTTATGGCATGAATGTTTGGGACACATTAATAACAAAACCTTGCGAAAACTGATTAACTTAAATGTTTTGCCTAAATTTGAGTTCAATAAATCAAAATGTCAAGTTTGCGTTGAATCTAATTATGCTAAGAATTCTTATAAATTTGTTGAAAGAAATTCATACCCCTTAGAATTGATTCACACTGACAATTGTGACATGAAATCAACACTATCACGTGGTGGAAAAAAAGTATTTCATAACTTTTATTCACGATTGCACTAGATATTGGTATGTCTATTTGCTAAATAGTAATGATGAAGCAATATATGCATTTAGGCAACATAAAACTGAAGTTGAAAATCAGTTGGATAGAAAGATCAAAATGATCAGAAGTGATAGAGTTGGAGAATATGAATCTCCATTTGCAGAAATATGTTTGGAAAATGGAATCATCCATCAAACTACTACTCTTACTCTCCTCAATCTAATGGAGTTGTTGAAAGGAAAAATCAAAGTTTAAAGGAAATAATGAATGCCTTACTTAGAAGTACAGGTTTACCACAAAACTTGTGGGGAAGCTATCCTTACAGCAAATCGAATACTCAATAGAGTGCCTCATAGCATGACACATGTTATTTCATATGAGAAATGGAAAGGTAGAAAACTCAACTTGAAATATTTCAAAGTGTGGGGGTGTCTAGCCAAAGTCCAGGTTCCTATACCTTAGAGGGTGAAAATTGGACCTAAGATTGTGGATTGTGTATTCATTGGATATGCCACAAATATTAAGGCATGTCGATTTTTGGTTCATAAATCCGAACATCCGGATATTCATAACAATACGGTAATGGAATCAGATAATGTTGAATTCTTTGAACATATCTATCCGTATAATACTAGACTTGAGTCATCTAATAGGGGGTCTAAACGACCTCGAGACGAACCAAAAGAAATTGAACCTAATGAAGAGAGTCCAAAGCGCAGTAGACGTCAAAGGACAACTACTTCATTTGAATCTGATTTTGTAACATTCCTTCTTAAAAGTGAGTCTCAAACATTCAAGGAAGATGTATTGTCTAGCGACACAACCTCTTGGAAGGAGGCTATCAGTAGTGAGATCGAATCAATCTTAAGCAATCATACCTCAGAGTTGGTTGATCTTCCTCCAGGGAACAAACCCTTGGGTTCGAAATCGATCTTCAAAAGGAATATGATAGATGATGGAACTATTGATAAATATAAAGCAAGATTTGCTGTCAAAGGTTTTAGACAGAAAGAAGGTTTTGATTATTTTGACACATACTCGCCAGTGACTAGGATTACATCAATTCGAATGTTAATTGCCCTAGCTGTAGTATACAATCTTGAAATCCATCTAATAGATGTGAAAACCGCCTACATAAATGGAGAGTTGGAAGAAGAGATTTACATGGAATAGCCTAAGGGTTTCGTAGTTCCCAGTAAAGAAAAGAAAGTATGCAAACATAATGTAATTGCAGATGCTATGAATAAAGATTATGCATCTTCTTACTTGCTTGAGTCAAACTGTTTATGGCATGAACGTTTGGGACACATCAATAACAGAACCTTGCGAAAACGGATTAACTTCAATGTTTTGCCTAAATTTGAGTGCAATAAATCAAAATGTCAAGTTTGCGTTGCATCTAAGTATGCTAAGCATGCTTATAAATTTGTTGAAAGGAATTCATACCCCTTAGAACTGATTCACACGGACATTTGTGACATGAAATCAACACCATCACGTGGTGGAAAAAATATTTTATAACTTTTATTGACGATTGCACAAGATATTGTTATGTCTATTTGCTAAATAGTAATGATGAAGCAATAAATACATTTAGGCAATATAAAACTAAAGTTGAAAATCAGTTGAATAAAAATATCAAAATGATCAGAAGTGATAGAGGTGGAGAAAATGAATCTCCATTTGCAAAAATATATTTGGAAAATGGAATCATCCATCAAACTACTGGTCTTACTCTCCTCAATCTAATGGATTTGTGGAAAGAAAAATCAAACGTTAAAGGAAATAATGAATGCCTTACTTATAAGTTCAGACTTACCACAAAACTTGTGGGGGGAAACTATCTTTATAGCAAATCGAATACTCAATAGAATGCTTCATAGCAAGACACATGTTATTCCATAAGAGAAATGGAAAGGTAGAAAACCCAACTAAAAATATTTCAAAGTGTGGGGGTGTCTAGCCAAAGTCCATGTACCTATACCTAAGAGGGTGAAAATAGGACCTAAGACTGTGGATTGTGTATTCATTGGATATGCCACAAATAGTAAGGCATGTCGATTTTCTGTTTATAAGTCCGAACATTTAGATATCCATAACAATATGGTAATGGAATCAGATAATTTTGATTTCTTTGAACAAATCTATCCGTATAAAACTAGACTTGAGTCATCTATTAGGGGGTTTAAATGACCTCGAGAAGAACCAAAAGAGAATGAACCTAATGAAGAGAGTCCAAGGCGCAGTAAACGTCAAAAGACAGCTACTTCATTTGAATCTGATTTTGTAACATTCCTTCTTGAAAGTGAGCCTCAAACATTCAAGCAAGATATATTGTCTAGCGACTCAACCTCTTGGAAATAGGCTATAAATATGGAGATCGAATCAATCTTAAGCAATCATACCTGAGAGTTGGTTGATCTTCCTCCAGGGAACAAACTATTGGGTTCGAAATGGATCTTCAAAAGAAATATGAAAGATGATGTAACTATTGACTAAAATAAAGCAAGATTTGTTGTCAAAGGCTTTAGACAGAAAGAAGGTCTTGATTACTTTGACATATACTCGCCAGTGACTAGGATTACATCAATTCGAATGTTAATTGCCCTAGTTGTAGTCTACGGTCTTGTAATCTATCAAATTGATGTGAAAACCGCCTACATAAATGGAGAGCTGGAAGAAGAGATTTATATGGAACAGTCTGAGGGTTTCGTAGTTCCCAGTAAAGTAAAGAAAGTATGCAAACTCAATGTAATTGCAGATGCTATGAATAAAGATTATGCTTCTTCTTACTTGCTTCAGTCAAAATGTTTATGGCATAAACGTTTGGGACACATCAATAACAAAACCTTGCAAAAACTGATTAACTTAAATGTTTTCCTAAATTTGAGTACAATAAATCAAAATGTCAAGTTTGCGTTGAATCTAAGTATGCTAAGCATCCTTATAAATTTGTTGAAGGAATTCATACCCTTAGAACTGATTCACACTGACATTTGTGACATGAAATCAACACCACCACATGGTAGGAAAAAGTATTTTATAACTTTTATTGACGATTGCACTAGATATTGTTATGTCTATTTGCTATAGTAATGATGAATCAATAGATACATTTAGGCAATATAAAACTGAAGTTGAAAATCAGTTGGATAAAAAGATCAAAATGATCAGAAGTGATAGAGGTGGAGAATATGAATCTCCATTTGCAGTAATATATTTGGAAAATGAAATCATCCATCAAACTACAAGTCTTACTCTCCTCAATCAAATGGATTTGTGGAAAGGAAAAATCAAACTTTAAAGGAAATAATGAATGGCTTACTTATAAGTTCAAGTTTACCACAAAACCTGTGGGTGGAAGTTATCCTTACAGCAAATCGAATACTCAATAGAGTGCCTCATAGCAAGACACATGTTATTCCATATGAGAAATGGAAAGGTAGAAAACCCAACTTGAAATATTTCAAAGTGTGAGGGTGTCTAGCCGAAGTCCAAGTTCCTATACCTAATAGGGTGAAAATAGGACCTAAGACTGTGGATTGTGTATTCATTGGATATGCCACAAATAGTAAGGCATATCGATTTTAGTTTCATAGGTCCGAACATCCGGATATTCATAACAATACGGAAATGGAATCAGATAATTTTGAATTCTTTGAACATATCTATCCGTATAAAACTAGACTTGAGTCATCTAATAGGGGGTCTAAACGACCTCGAGAAGAACCAAAAGATAATGAACCTAATGAAAAGAGTCCAAGGCGCAGTAAATGTCAAAGGACAGCTACTTCATTTGAATCTAATTTTGTTACATTCCTTCTTGAAAATGAGCCTCAAACATTAAAGGAAGATGTATTGTCTAGCGACTCAACCTCTTGGAAGGAGGCTATCAATAGTGATGTCGAATCAATCTTAAGCAATCATACCTGAGTGTTGGTTGATCTTCCTCCAGGGAACAAATCCTTGGTTTCGTAATGGATCTTCTAAAAGAATATGAAAGATGATGGAACTATTGACAAATATAAAGCAAGATTTGTTGTCAAA
This sequence comes from Solanum lignicaule, assembly GCA_029582545.1. Taxonomy (NCBI): domain Eukaryota; kingdom Viridiplantae; phylum Streptophyta; class Magnoliopsida; order Solanales; family Solanaceae; genus Solanum; species Solanum lignicaule. The sequence continues at coordinate 34,775 of JAJOOF010013609.1, forward strand.
GGCTTTAGACAGAAAGAAGGTCTTGATTATTTTGACACATACTCGCCAGAGACTAGTATTACTTCAATTCGAATGTTAATTGCCCTAGTTGTAGTATACGATCTTGAAATCCATCAAATGGATGTGAAAACCGCCTACATAAATGGAGAGCTGGAAGTAGAGAATAACATGGAACAGCCTGAGGGTTTCGTAGTTCCCAGTAAAGCAAAGAAAGTATGCAAACTCAATGTAATTAAAGATGCTATGAATAAAGATTATGCTTCTTCTTACTTGCTTGAGTAAAAATGTTTATGGCATGAACGTTTGGGACACATCAATAACAGAACCTCGCGAAAACTGATTAACTTAAATGTTTTGCCTAAATTTGAGTGTAATAAATCAAAATATCAAGTTTGCGTTGAATCTAAGTATGCTAAGCATCCTTATAAATTTGTTGAAAGGAATTCATACCCCTTAGAACTGATTCACACTGACATTTGTGACATGAAATAAACAGCATCACGTGGTGGGAAAAAGCATTTCATAAGTTTTATTGACGATTGCACTAGATATTGTTATGTCTATTTGCTAAATAGTGATGATGAAGTAATAGATGCATTTAGGCAATATAAAACTAAAGTTGAAAATTAGTTGGATAAAAAGATCAAAATCATCGGAAGTGAAAGAGGTGGAGAATATGAATCTCCATTTGCAGAAATATTTTTGGAAAATGAAATCATCCATCGAACTACTGGTCTTACTCTCCTCAATCTAATGGAATTTTGGAAAGGAAAAATCAAACTTTAAAGGAAATAATAAATGTCTTACTTATAAGTTCAGGTTTACCACAAAACTTGTGGGAGGAAGCTATCCTTACAGCAAATCGAATACTCAATAGAGTGCCTCATAGTAAGACACATGTTATTCCATTTGAGAAATGGAAAGGTAGAAAACTCAACTTGAAATATTTCAAAGTGTGGGGGTGTCTAGCCAAAGTCCAGGTTCCTATACCTAAGAGGGTGAAAATAGGACCTAAGACTGTGGATTATGTATTCGTTGGATATGCCACAAATAGTAAGACATGTCGATTTTTTGTTCATAAGTCCAAACATTTAGATATCCATAACAATATGGTAATGGAATCAGATAATGTTGAATTCTTTGAACATATCTATCCGTATAAAACTAGACTTGAGTCTTCTAGTTGGGGGTCTAAATGACCTCGAGAAGAACCAAAAGAGATTGAACCTAATGAAGAGAGTCCAAGGCGCAGTAAACGTCAAAAGACAGCTACTTCATTTGGAACTGATTTTGTAACATTCCTTGTTGAAAGTGAGCCTCAAACAATCAAGGAAGATGTATTGTATAGCGACTCAACCTCTTGGAATGAGGTTATCAATAGTGAGATCAAATCAATCCTAAGCAATCATACCTGAGAGATGGATCTTCAAAAAGAATATGAAAAATGATGGAACTATTGACAAATAGAAAGCAAGACTTGTTGTCAAAGGCTTCAGATAAAAAGAAGATCTTGATTATTTTGACACATACTCCCAGTGACTAGGATTACATCAATTCGAATGTTAATTGCCCTAGCTGTAGTATACGGTCTTGAAATCCATCAAATGAATGTAAAAATCACCTACTTAAATGGAGAGCTGGAAGAAGAGATTTACATGGAACAGCCCGAGGGTTTCGTAGTTCCTAGTAAAGAAAAAAATATATGCAAACTTGTTAAGCCACTTTATAGGCTGAAACAAGCACCGAAACAATGGCATGCAAAATTTGATCAAACCATGTTTGCAAATGGATTTAAGATCAATGAATGTGATAAGTATGTCTACATTAAGGACTTTCCAAATCAGGAAGTCATTGTACGGCTATATGTGGATGACATGCTTAGTGAGCAAGGACATTGTTAATGTAAAAGCTACTAAGCGCATGCTCCCTAGTAAGTTTGATATGAAAGATCTAGGAGTTGCCGATTTGATATTGAGAATTAAGATTCATAAAACTCCTAACAGTCTAGCATTGTCTCAATCTCACTATATTCGAAAGATACTTGAAAAGTTCAAGTACTTGAATTTCAAAAGGGCAAAGACCCCAATTGATGTAAACCTTAATTTTGCTAAGAATAAAGGTGAATGTCAATCTCAATTGGATTATGCCAGAGTATTGGGAAGTTTGATGTAAATCATGAACTGTACACGACCAGACATAACCTGCGCTATAAGTAAACTGAGTCAATACACAAGTAATCCCAATCAAAATCATTGGATGGCAATGAAGAGAGTTTTAGGGTACTTAGATGACACTCAAAACTATGCTTTGCATTATAACAAATATCCAGCAGTTGTTGAAGGATACAGTGATGCAAATTGGATTACTGGGTCAACTGAAATGAAATCCACGAGTGGATATGTTTTCACTATTTGTGGAGGAGCAATATGTTGGAAGTCATCCAAACAAACATGTATAGCTCGCTCTATAATGAAGTCTGAATTCATCGCCTTAGACAAAGCAGGTGAAGAAGCTGAATGGCTCCGAAATTTCTTAGAAGATATTCCGTTTTGGCCCAAACCAATGGCCCCTATATGCATACACTGCGATAGTCAAGTTGAAATAGGAAGGGCTGGAAGCATTATGTATAACGGGAAGTTTCGTCACATACGACAAAGACACAACTCTATTAGACAACTACTCTCTAGTGGAATTATCACAATTGACTATGTAAAGACAAAGAATAATGTGTCGGATCCACTTACAAAAGGCCTAACTATAGAGGGAGTTGAGAATCATCGATGGGAATGAGACTATGGCCGAGAACAAGTCATCGTGGCGGTAATTCTACCTAGAAGAGTGGAGATCCCAAGATCTAGGTTCAAGGAGATCAAACAAAGTCATAGATGACGGTTCAACATTGTCAAAATTTATTTTATGGTCCATTCTCATGATGAGACAATGTTCAGTAACCAGGATAAAGGCATAAGGACTTTTTAATGGTTTCTATGTTTGATTCAAGGTATATCAAATAGTGTATCTATGGGATAACATAGTTAGAAACCACCTATGTAAGTGTGAAGTGTAAGCCTCTTCAAGGAGAATCCGATAAGGCTTGTTCTCTAAGCACTTATTAACCAAGACGTGTTCATGGCTGAAACGAAAAAAACAATGAGAACCAAAAATAGTTCAAGGGTTGATTGTGTAACTTATGTTGTCTAGGTATACACCAAAGCTCGACGGCTCAAAGATATCAAATCTACTAATTTACCGAGTATATCCGATATATGTTCACTACAGAAAGTTCAAAGGGAAACCTACTTATCCAGATGTGATTAACCCTTACTTACGAGACACACAAGTTTTCCATGCATATGTTTTAACAATAGTCATTCCCCATTCATGTTGGGGATTGTTGGATTTTAGCAACGTGTGAATGGGAAATAAGAAGAGAAAATGGAAAATGTGGGGCAACCAATTTTGGAGGGAACATGAAAAGTCATTCAAATGAAAAGGCATTTCTCCCACATTGGTAAAATAATGGAAAATTGTTGTCCTTATATTAGAAAACACTATCTTTAGTTCTTAAAGGGTTAAGAAGAAGGTGCCTCCTCGCAACGTTGTCGTCGTCGCTCGCTCGGCTTCGGATTTGGATTTGGATTTGGATTTGGCAAATGATATGATTGATTGATAATATTTTTGGACAAAATTTATTTAATGAATCTCATTAGTTGATTTCCTTTCTCTTATAAATTAATTCAGAATGTTAGTTAATTAACATAATTAATTTTGTGTAACGGAATTTATTTGAAATTCGCGTCTAACGATAAAGTCGTTCAGAAGGGACCTGTTCCTTCTGAAAAGACGTTATTTTTATCAAAAGAAACAACGTTCTGGAAAAACACACTAGTGTCCAAACAGACGCGTTCCTTGCTGCAAGTGGCTATAAATAGAGAGTCTTTTTCCATTTTTCAACACTGAAATTTTTCTCATTTTCTTACAAAACAAAATTGTTGATCAACTAAGTCTCTGTGTGCTCTCGTTGTTGTTCTTGCGTTTGCTGAAATTAGTGAAGTTTGAGGTACCACTACTTCTCTAATAGTTAATCTGTTTTATCTTGAGAGGAATCAATTTGTAACCTCGGGTACTTGAGGGGATTAAATTTCTTAAGGAAACACAGTGGGTTCTGTGGACTCGGATTTTATTTTTTGTTTGTTTCATCATTTTTCTGTTTCTGTTTTTTCCTAATCTGAATACAGGAGTTAACAGGGGACTGGTGTTTTGCTGGTTCTTGGAGTTCACCGGAGCTTGAAGCTTGTGGTGGTGAGTTGTTTCTGGTTTGCTGGTTGTTGTTTGTCTGAGTTGTTGCTTCCTCCGGTGGCGTGAAAACTCGAGGTTATGGTGGTTGTCTGCTTTAGAATTGTTGTTGGCGTTGTTGTTGTTTAGTGGTGGAGGTCTGGTGGGTTTGGTTGAATTGCGGCGTGGCTGTTACTGGAGAAGATTGAGAGGGTGAAGGAGTTGTCGTCCACCGGAGCTTTGATGAAATACCTGCAAAATGGAGGAGAAACGTGAAAGGGGAGAGGGGAAGGAAACTGGCGGCATTTTTTATTCTTTGCTCCGGTTCATCGGAGCTAAAGCTCCTCGCTGGAGCTGCTGCTGTTGAGTCGAAAGTTTAGCTTGTTGGAACTTGGAAAAAAGGAGAAATTGGGTTTTGGGTTTCTGGGCAGTGAGCTCGTGGAGTAGAATCTGGGTGGAGCTGGGTGTTTCTGATAGTGGTTTTGACCGGTAAAATGGAGAAGAGGGAGATGGGGTTTTGTTGTTGTACATTTGGGGGTCGTTTGGCTGGTTTTCGCCGGAAAAGGGGTGGTTTTGGTGAGGTTGTTTTGGGTCTGGCGATGGTTGTGCTCTCGCTGGAAACCACGAAGAAAGAAAGGGTTTTTGGATTTGTTTCAGGCGGCTGGAGGTCTGGTAGCATGAAGCAGATAAGAGAAGAAGGGAAAAAATGGGGGTCTTTGGTGGTGGACTAGCCGGGCTCCGACGGAACTCTAGTGACTAGCCGGAAAAAATAAAAAAACAACAAAAGAGAACTTTTTGAAGACTAAAAAATCTGAAAATTATCCCCTAAAATTTTATCCACCACCCCTTAACTAAACTATTTTTTAAATAGGGAATTGAAAACAACCAATAGTACAATACCACTATCTTAAAATCATGGGTCAAAACCGCCGATTAATAAAATATGTGTGTATGAAATCTTATCCATATCGAAATGAATTTTTGGACTGTGCAAAATATCAAAATGAATATTAACAAATGTAACGGATAAAATGAATATGAAAAAATGTAACGAACGTAACCAATGACATGTAAAAAATGCAAATTAATAGAAATAATAATTTTATAAAAAAATGAACAAATATTTGAACGTATTCAACTGGCTGTGACAAAATAATATAAACAGAATTAACCGATAAAAATTCTAATACTTTGAGAATAAGGATAATTATCAATTAATTGCATTAAAATTGCAAAACATGTATTTTGAACTATTTAAACAATAAAATACTTAAAAAGTATTAACTTTAGAAATATCAAACCAAAATTTGGTGTCAGCAATGATCGTAATATCGTAAACCACAAGAAAGGTCAATGTAATTGAGCAAAACGTGAGGGGAGGTCTCTGAAATTATCCTAAAATCAATTAGTGTGTATAACTTAGACAATTAATAACAAACAAGCAAGTAATTTGTGTGTCCACTGATGAATACAAGAAATAATCAGGAAAAAAATTACAATCCGACAACAACACAACAAGAATAAAAACAACAATATCAACACTACAATAAAAAATCGGACATTACAATAGAAATGATCAAAACACCAAAACTACTGCCAAAGAGCAGAACACACAAAACAATTCTTCCACTAAACAAACATAAAAGTTAAAGCGAAAAATTAAACTTTTTTACAACAATAAAAAAAAAAAAATTCATATTTCTACATTGATGTATACTTCATGAGTTAGTTCCATATCATCAAAAAATAAATATACAACATCATTATTCTAAAAATATTACTTACTGAAAACTCACTATTTCTAATTAAATGGTCTAGATACTTAAGATGCAACATAAAAAAAAAAAAATTGTGCCAGATGGCACAAAGAAAATGTACAAGAATAAAGATCAACTCTAGAAGACAACAATCAACATTATTTTCACCCTATATTGTACTTATAACATCAAAAATAAAAACACAACTAAGTTGAATTCTAGCAATTCTTAACTCTATATATAGATAATAAATTTATGCATACATACTCAAAGTCCAATAATACTTTCATGTATACAAAAAAATAAAATTACCTGGAGAACCCGATTGTCAGCCACAAATTTTTCATCAGACATATATTCTTCTTCATTGTCACCTCTTCACTTTTAACAATCTATTTTTAGCAACATTAGCAGAAGCAATTTGCTTTTCCTTCTTTTGAATTCTTTTAGTACCTAAACACGTTTTACTACTAGTATGATATGAAGTGTATTTGCATGTATAGAATTAAAAGTTGTTGATGGAGAATCAACAAAATCGGAATGATCGTCCGAATTTTAACAAGAATTTTATGAAAGGTTTTTTTACCCATGAAATTTAACAAGAATCACAAATACCAGAACCTAAATTCCCCCAAAAATTGAGAGACTCCAAAAATTAACAATAATTTGGCTTACATTGAAAACGCGGAATAAATTAAGGAATGAAATAAGATTTATGGGTAGAGAAAATTTAGAACAGAAAAAATTTGTAATATTTATAAGGAATTACGAAAGAGACAAGAAAGAGAAGATAAGTAACACTCAACTTGTCGCAGTTGAGAAAACCTGATGAAAGGGACTTGGAGTAAATTAAAATTTTACCTTTTCAAGAAAAAAACAAAACGAGCAATCCGCGAATTATCGTATCTCAAATTTAGAGAGAGAAAATATCAGAAAAGCAGTTCATTTTAAAAAAAATATAAATTGGCCTATTCTATGCTAAAGTAAATATTAAAAAAAATTATGCCAAAAATATAATAAGAACCTATTTATTTCCAATTTAGAGTATAAGTAATCATGTTGTGCCATTTATGATTTTGAATATATGGAGGTTTGAAGATATGAAGATTTAAAGAAACTGATATTATATTGTATTAAAGTGTATTATAATTAATTAGTCGGATAGGTATAACTAAAAAGAGAGTGTTGTGTTCTATATGTGTCTTATAAATTGTTTTGGATTGTATCAGTAAGAAAATGATATTTATATATTTTTAAAGTGTATTGTGCACATTGTGAAAAATAAAGATGATTTTTTGGAGGTACAAATAATTCTACATATTTAGTAGAATTTTCTAGAGTTCTATAGAGATATCTTTAGTATTTGTTGTATCTACAAAAAGTCTAGATATTCTAGAGAATTAGATATTTGTAGTTAGGAAAAATCTACATAATCTAGAGTTCTAGATATTTGAGGGAGGTATTTGTAGAAGAGGTTAGAATAGTCTAGATTATTAGTATCTAGAATCATCCTTACACAACTGTAAATAGGGGTGGCATTAGGCATTTGTAAACAACCCAAAAAAACCCAAGAACAAATCAAATAAAAGAGTCTTCTTCCATAATCAAGTTCTCCTTTCTAGCTTCCCATTCTTTAGTTGAATCTTTCGATCTTAGTTAACGATTTTGAGCTAGCAGAAGGTTTCCCGATTATACTTTTCTTCTGATATTCTCTACATGGTATCAGAGCCATAGCCGTAGATTGGTTTGTGGGTGTTATTTCAAGATTGGGTTGGTGGTAGATTCAATTGGTTTGTCTATATGGATTTTGGTGGCCGTGTCAATGGTCTGGGGATGGAGTGGTTGAATCAGTCCAATTATAAGATATGGAAGACATGCATGGAGTCATACCTTGTGGGCGAGGATTTGTGGGATGTTGTGAATGGGAGTAACACAAGTCCTCCTACTAACGGACCGAAAAATAGCAATGCGTACAAGAAGTGGAAGCAGATTAATGAGAATGCGGAGTTCATTCTGAAGTGGACAATCTCCCCCGGTTTATTTGATCACATTATAAACTGTAAATTAGCTCATGAAATATGGAGGACCCTCGATCGCTTGTTCAACAAGAAGAATGAAGCTCGGCTGCAGATATTGGAGAATGAATTGGCTAACACCACCCAAGGTACTATTTCTATCTCCGAGTATTTTTTGAAGATTAAGAACTTATGTTCTAAGATATCTTTGTTGAATCTAGAAGAGGCTATCTTCTAAGCACGAATGAGAAGAATTGTCATTCGTGATTTGAAATCTGAATATATTCCATCTGTGACGTCTATTCAAGGATGGACTCAACAACCATCCTTAGAGGAGTTTAAAAATTTGTTGTCGTCACATGAACTACTAGCCAAGCAGTTGGCTAGTGTATTTGTTAAAGAAGGAGAAGAAAATACTCTTGTAGCCAACAAGAGGAACTTTAAAGGAAAAACAAGACATATGTCGCACTCTCGATCCTCATGTGATTCAAGCTCGCCTGGAAAGAAGGAAGAGCCTTCTAACTATTATGGTAAGAAGCCTCCCAGATGCTATCAATGTGGTAATATAGGACACATAAAAATATATTGCCAAGCCAAGGAGAGCAATATGGTTCAAAAGGTTCCTGAAGAAAAAGAAAAGTGGGAACAATGTTTAGTAGCTGAGGCTCGAGCAATAGATGCCATGATTTCCATCAATCTTGAAGGAGATTGGATCGAGGATATAGATTATAATATAGCCGATCACATGGAGAAGAAAAAATCTGATGTTGACGACACTAAACAAGAAATTTTTGAGGATGTTCCTAGAGGTGATATGGTAGCTTCTATTCAAGAAATCAAAGAAGAAGATCCTGAACAGGCAATATCTGAAACTACATGTGCTAGTGGCGACCTATAGTGAAAGCATTGAGGGAGATGTATTGGAAGCGGAAGTATTTGGTCAATCTTCTGTAATATCAAGGTCAATTAATGACTCAGACCAAATTCTGAAAGCAGGTGGAGAAAGTAGAGATCAAATTGATGGAGAAGCCGACCTTGAAGGCCAAATTCTAGGCAAAGTGATAGATGATATAAGTTTCGAAAGCTCTAAAGCTGATAAAAAGGTAATCGAAGAGCTCGAAAGGAAATCTGATGGTGTATCGTACTATGGTGCCGATCCTTCACAAGAAATAGATGACAATATCATCACCGACTCAGATGAAGAGGCTAATACTAATGAAATTTCTTAATATTATGGAGTTGCATCCGAAGACGCGCGTTCTAAATTTTTGAGCATCGGAGTTCAAAACTTGTTATCATAGATGTATCTCCAGATAGTACAACTGCAGGGAAGCTAAGAGAAAGGAGGAGTCCAGGAACTTAGGAACGAGATAATTCACATGGTTCATTCAATAACGGAAAATCTTTATCATTTGATGAAGCAAGAGGAGTCCAGAAGAAATTGTTGAGATCTTCAGCAAGACGTGGCTCAATGCTTCGTTTGAGCTCTTCCACAACAAGTGTGGGGTAGTTTCCAAAAAATCACTTTAAGGGAGAGTGTGAAAATAAAGATGAATTTTTGGAGGTACAAATAATTCTAGATATTTAGTAGAACTTTCTAGAGTTCTATACAGATATCTTTAGTATTTGTTGTATCTAAGAAAAGTCTAGATATTCTAGAGAATTAGTTATTTGTAGTTAGGAAAAATCTAGATAATATAGAGTTCTAGATATTTGAGGGAGATATTTGTAGAAGAGGTTAGAATAGTCTAGATTATTAGTATCTAGAATCATCTAGCTTCCTCTTCTTTAGTTGAATCTTTCGATCTTAGTTAACGATTTTGGGCTAGCAGAAGGTTTCCCGATTATACTTTTCTTCTGCTATTCTCTACACACATATATTATAAGTGTGTTATCTAAATTATTCTTATTGGTATCACTAAGAAGGAAGTGAAATCTGCAATACATATTGTGAATGTATTGTTCATAAATAAAACATATATTATATGTGTCTTATAAAATATTTTTATTTGTAACACTAAGAAAAAGTGTGATCTTTGCAATATGTATTAAAAGTATTTTAAGTGAGTTATCTAAATTATTCTTGTTGGTATCACTAAGACGATTATATGTCTTCAATATGTATTATAAAGGTATTGTTTATGATTTTGATACAATTATGAAACAAATCTAATTCAACTTTAATACAATTGCAAGACAATTTCGAAAACTTCATCTTCTTCAAGTTTATTAATCTAATATTTCTCCTAAAATCAATTCTATACTTAACAAATCGCCCTTAAAATTGAGATATATACTTCAACAGTTATTTTCAATTATTTGTAATAACAAATTTAAAATAATCACAAATTCATAAAATTCAAATAATGAATTCAAAGTTCGAAATAGCCAACAATGTTGAATCCTTGTCGTTTTAATTTTAGAGATTTAAATACCTACTTGCGCACACAAATTACTATAAATTTTGTGTCTTTGTGCTCTTCTCCTTGTAGCTTTTTGGGTG